>OVAY01001275.1:0-32399 GCA_900406395.1 Kernera saxatilis | reverse complement strand
AACAAACATGGACTAAGATACACATGTATTCATTTAATCGACGAAGATGAACGTGAACACAAATCTCATGATCAAGGGTTGGAATAATAATACTTACTCGGGATCAAGATATCCAGGAGTACCAGCAACAACCGTCNGGATCAAGATATCCAGGAGTACCAGCAACAACCGTCGAAACATGGGATTCATCTCCAAGTTGGAAAGATCTTGAAAGACCAAAATCTGCAATTTTGCCTGAGAACTGCTCACTCAACAATATGTTCGTACTTTTGACATCTCTGTGTACCATTGGTGGTTGGCATCCAATATGCAAGTATTCCAATCCTATAAATATTAGAAAATACATTCTTTACGTATCGATCTCTGCACTTACATTTGAATCATTTATGTCTAATGATGTTAGGAAATGTTTTGTGATGACAAAAACAAGTGACTGAAATGGGTCAGAGTTTATACGAACCTAGTGCTGCGTCGGCAGCTATTCGTAATCGAGTACTCCAACTCAAAACAGAGCCACGGTGTTTACCTATATTTGGATCCTCTAAATCAGTCATTACAATGATTTTAAATAGTTAAGAAATTAAAATAGTAATGTTATAATGAATTTGTTCCACCTGACAAGTGATCTTTTAAGTCTCCATTGGACATGTATTCGTAGATGAGAGCCAAGTGATCTCCTTCATCGCAATACCCAACAAGGTTCACCAAATTTATGTGGTGAACCCTCATAAGAAGTTCAACCTGCTTACCAACAAAAATGTAAAATTAACACATTGGTTCCTAAAGATAGATCACATTTTTTTTTATAGATTTTTTGCAGAAGATTTAAAGCATATCGTACCTCTGCTTTGAAGTGTTTATAGCCTTGTGATGATGATTCAGAGAGTACTTTAACAGCTACTTGTTGTGAACCGTTCAAATGACCATGATAGACGACACCAAACCCTCCTTCACCTAGAGCTCGTTCGAAGTTGTTGGTCATTTCCATAACCTCTGCATGACTAAACCTTCTCTTTTTCGTCTCGATTGATGTCTCAGAAATACTAGTGGATGTGAAATTCGCTCGTGGTGTAATTGTTGAAGGGGTAGTACCTGTACACAGAAAATTTTAGTAAAATTATGATATTTGTAACACCTTAATAATATATAATATAGTTTGTCGATTTGATCATGAGTCTCTGCAAATACCTTCCACATTACTTGATGTATTTTTCTTTCTGAACACAAAAATGAGAACTAGTACCACTACGATTACCACCACTGCCGCTGAAGCACCCAGTGCAACAATCATTATCGGAAATTTCTTCTTTGGGACACATGAACCAGGTGGACATCCATCAACACTACAAAAAAGTATAGATTGTATAGGACTCTGAATGCACATGGAGAGGGGTTTCTGAATGAAATGAGTGTAGGTGGTGCAGTTATTTTCTTACATTAACTTCAGTCCTTCTTTTTCTCTATTGCGAAGAGCTTGTGGAATTGAACTACTCAGATTGTTCTTGCTCAAATTTCTATTGAAATATAAGAAATATTCATAGTTTGGTGAAAATGATGTCGATGAGCACTACTTAATAAAAAAATATCAAGAGACTTACATGATCAACAATGATTTTATGTTAGCTAGAAATTCGGGAACTTCTCCAGTCAAACTGTTATTTGACAAGTCCCTGAAATTTGGAAAATATCAAAATTCATGGAAATTGACATGTAAGACATTTTCACCTACCAGGCAACAATGATCATACTTACAACTTTTCTAGATGGGTTAGGAATTGAATTCCAGCTTCTATGGTTCCCTTTAACCCGCTTGAAGACAAGTTTCTGTTTTAAATGTTAAGAAACAAAATTAAAACAAGTGCACTATGTAGTTAGAGAAATGGGTATTTATTATAAATAAATAAAAAATCTCACAAAGAAGTGATTCTTGGTGGTATAGACGCATCTGTGTCACTACAATTTAGACCGTCCCACAAAAACTTCCTAGGAGCACATGGATCACCTTGCCATGAGATTCTACTCAATCCATAGGCGGTTTTGATGTTTTTTATAGCAACCACTGCCATAAATTTGAACGATATGTTAGATTGACCATATTGGAATATACAAAATCATGCATATAAAAAAAAAAAATCATGCATTACACCAAAAACTCCTTAATTAACCTAACCAAAAAAAAAACTCATGCATTACATCATTTACATACGTACCATCATTTTCTTCTGTTTCAGACTGTCGAAAATCGGCAACCATGAAACCTTCAATGGCGTTAAGCAGAGGTGGGTGAGTAGACTTCCCAGATTTCGACAGCTTTATGATGCATTCTGTGTCTTCGCAAATAACTGGAGACGGGTTTCGTACTGTGTCGGACTGTAAATATAAAGGTTTGTAAGAGTCGTGAATGGACTCTCCGTTCAAAGAAATGTCGAACTCTCTAGTCTCGTTGGCCCGCAAGGCTTGAACCTCAGCAAAGTGGAGGTAAATGTAAACTTTATCACTAGAGGAGTCCGGATACTCGATGTCTATCAATGGTACACTCGCATTCGCAGGTGTCGCAGCGGTTTGGAGAGCATCCTGAGGAAGACGGAAACTATCAGAAGTGTTCACCGTAAGACTGGTGGATATCAGCTTCCAGTCTGTCTGATTGTATGGAATCCACATTCTATCATAAACATCCTTCGGATACCTATTATTTGCCACAATTTTTTGTTTTTATTAGCCATATATACAGTATCACAAATTAATGAATAAAAATGCCTTAGATAATCTTAATTAATGAAGACTCACCGTAGATGGAATTCTGAATTGCTAAAAAAATACCGCGCAAACAGCTTCAATGAACCCGATGTGGTGATGTAACTGTTATTTGGCAGCGGCCTTATTTCGATGGTCGATATAAATGGCACCGAACCATCTGTCTTGACAAGGCACAGGTCCAAAATGTTTGATCTTGGGATGTGAAAGATCTCCACCCTTGTACCATTTACATTTTTTGCAATGTCTATTGTGTCCCAGAAATTAGGGCCTATGTACACGTCAAATCTAGGATGATTATTAAGATCGTCATAGTTTCCATATATAAATCTAGCTCTGACCAAATAGTTGGTTCCCTGCTTCACCGTGATATTGTAGCAGTTGCGTATTCCGTCTGGAAAGTATCTCAGAGTTGTTTGGTGCTTTAGGTAACCTTCCTCAAGATTTCTCTGAATTCTACCAATTTTTCCAGTTTGGATAAAGTTTGAATCTGATGAGTACTGTAATCCAGTTAAAGACTCAGAATAAGGAGACTGTTCATTCGGGGGTAACCCGCAATCCAAACTGATGAACCCTGTTAAGATAAACCCCGTTGATCAAAAGAAAGAGTTATGAAAAATTGCACACAATTCTTAGTATTTTTAATTTTTTAAACGGCTAATTAATTATATACTTGTAAAGAGCTTTTTCATGATACACGATACATTTCCTTTCCAAGCGTAAAACCTTTCCAGCATGGCACCATCTATATGATACTAAAAACGTTTTCAACTATGCCAAATCCATCGGAGTTAAATTCCTTCTTTTTTTTTTCTTTTTTTTTGGGGTAGTAAAATGATCATAGTAATGCCAAAAGTCAGAGGTTTTGTCTTTTAAAAAAACACGCTACAAACATTAACATGAAAATGTGGATACATACCTTCTGGATCCTGAGCATGAACAAGGTGAATTATAGCGAACGTTGCTATAAGTGCAACCAACAAAAGCTCATGGGAACTCTCCATATTCTCTTCTGAACTATATCTAAACCCAAACAGAAAAAACTTCTGAACTATAAATGAAGTTTATAAGCGATGAGGGGCACAAAACGCATTTGAACATTTCGAGCAAAAGACCATAACAAGTTCCAAGTCAATCCTCTAAAAACGTGAATACATGTCTTAGTTCCCCCCAAAAAGAAATTTAAACGACTAATGAAATTGTGTAATTGTGTAAACATAATTAGTATAATATGTTTTCTAGTGGGAAACACAATTGTTATTTGTTAGTTTTTTTGGTCAGAAAATGTTCAACTTGTCTTTATTACTTTTTTTTTTGTTTGTTAAAAATTGTCTTCATTACTTTAAACAACCTGTCAATTATAGGAATTTATAGGCTTTTACTAGCAACCAACAGGACTGAGTAGTCACGAAATGTTCAAAGAGGGAGAGAGATGACTTTCGAGTGGTCGTTGACTTTTCATTCCCATTTTTAAATATGTCTAAACTCTAAAGGGCGTCAAAGTCTTCAAGTAAGAGGTGTCCAACCCTGTTTCACTTTGGTTTAAGTTTTATTTATTTTTGTTTTAAAAATATACAAACTAAATTGAAATTCCATCTACCATGGATAGGATTTTAGTTTAGATCGATTCTAAGGTCGGTTAGAAGTTTTTTTCTTTACAATTTCAATACAATAAATATTTCTTTCTTCATGCGTGATGGTGGTGTGGTGACTATGAAAGCCCAATATTTTTTGGACATTGACAAATTCTTTGCGAGAAATAAAATAAAGTTAAGCAAGTCGCTTATATTATAATCAACAATTAGCAAAACAATATAATTGGACCAATTGAAACACTATAATCAAGATTTTTATACGGCATGATTAATATGTACGGCCTGGTCATTCGTTATCGTACGCCATGCATTTAGACTTTCCGTCTACTTACATATATATTATTATCATGCGACGGTGAAGTTGCACTTGAAGACAGTATTGCTCACTCGTTCATCTGATTTATTATTTTATGCATGACATAAGACATATTCATTTTTATCAAAAAGAAAAGACATGTACACGCATTTTCTCATAGGTTTGACTTTGACTTGGTAAGTTGGTTCCCATTATTCGAGGATGTTGCTCGTATGCCATATCATATATAACTGCTATGTAATTAAGTGCATTGCTGTGATCAGAATAATGAAGAGTCCTCATGGAATTTTGTTGGCCATGTTTTGGTTAGGATCTTTTGCCATCATTCATCTTGTTGAAGGACAAAATCAAGAAGGTATGTGAGTCCTTACCCTTTTTTTTGTTTCAATTGGCTAATATTATTTTACGTACTGTACTCTTTCCCCTATACACGGTCCCATGCATGAGTCAACACTCTTTTCACCAGCCATATCATATGTTTCATTTCTTAACAGGTTTTATCAGTTTAGATTGTGGCTTACCTTTAAACGAGTCTCCTTATATAGAACCGGAAAACGAAATACAGTTCTCATCGGATGAGAGTTTCATCCAAAGTGGAAAGATCGGTAGAATTCCGGAGAATCTTGAATCTGGTAA
The DNA here is from genome assembly GCA_900406395.1 of Kernera saxatilis. Lineage (NCBI taxonomy): Eukaryota > Viridiplantae > Streptophyta > Magnoliopsida > Brassicales > Brassicaceae > Kernera > Kernera saxatilis. Next base: position 27,098 of record OVAY01001275.1, on the reverse strand, counting down.
CCTAAAACAGTACTCGACCGTACGATATTTTCCAGATGGAATACGAAACTGCTATGATCTAAAGGTGGAAAAGGGGAGGAGTTATCTGATTAGAGCTATGTTTTTCTATGGAAACTTTGACAGGCTTAATGTTAGCCCAGAATTCGATATGTATATAGGTCCTAATAAGTGGTCAACGATAGATCTGCAAAAAGAACCATCTGGTTCAGGGAAGGAGATCATTCACATCCCAAGATCAAACTCTTTGCAAATTTGCCTTGTTAAGACAGGGGCAACTACACCGATGATATCAACTTTGGAGCTACGACCACTGGCGAATGATACTTACATAGCTAAATCTGGTTCCCTCAAACTTAACCTTCGTGTATATCTTAGCAATTCCACCGTTAATCTTCGGTACGTATTCAACTTCAACCCATAATAGTATACATATTAACGTATATAATATGATACATTTAAATCTTGAAGCATGCGTACGTACTTAAGATTTTTATTCATTTTACTTCTTGACAACCAACACTAAGAAAAAGATTTTTGAGTTTTGACAGGTACCCCAAAGATGTTTATGATCGTACCTGGATTCCATATTTTCGACCCGAATGGACGCAAATTTCGACAATTGCGAATGTGTCCAATAAAAATCACTATGATCCACCGCAAAATGTGCTTAAGGTGGCCGCGACACCTACAGATCTCGACGCGCCGTTGATGATAAGTTGGAGTTTGGAGAATCCTGATGATCAAATTTACTTGTATAGACACTTCTCCGAGATTCAAACCATAAAGGCCAATGACACTAGAGAATTCGATTGTGTATTGAATGGTGAAAAAATTAATACTAAAGTCATTAGTCCAAAATATCTTGAAATACAGACTATGTTTACCACAGTTCCTAAGGAATGCAAAGGAGGTATATGCCGCATGCAGTTGATTAAAACCCAAAGATCGACACTTCCACCTCTACTTAATGGTTTTGAAGTTTACTCAGTTCTTCAGCTTCCTCAATCTCAGACAAATGAAAGTGAAGGTATCAAAAATAGATAGATAGTTTTCTTTTTCAAAAAAATACATATTTTTTGTTTTGTTAATGATTATTCAAACACATTCGTGAGATCCAATTCATTAAAAAATTAGTCGCATTGATGAATTTTGTTGCTAGTGGTTGCTATCAAGAACATCAGTTCTGCTTATGGATTGAGTAGAATCAGCTGGCAAGGAGATCCATGCGTCCCGACGCAATTCTTGTGGCATGGATTAAATTGTAGCATCACAGATATATCTGCGCCACCGATAATAGTTTCCTTGTAAGATGTATTTATATCTCAGGGTCTTATATATGAAACTACTAAAAAAATAATGTTTCTATATATATATAATCTAAATTTAGATTTTATGTTCTTTGATAACCAGAAATTTATCTTCGAGTGGCTTGACTGGAACCATTGTACCCGACTTTCAGAATCTCACTCATCTAGAAATTTTGTAAGTGTGAAAGTTTTGTTTTTTTTTGGGGTAAAATGTAAGTATGATAGTTGTTGGTTAATTAAAGGCGAAAGCCTTTTTACAGATGTTTGATATATGGACACAAAGCAAGTATAATGGTTCATTGTTTTTCACATCCCAGGGATTTGTCAAATAACACTTTGAGTGGAATGGTGCCCGAGTTTCTAGCCTCTATGAAATCATTGTTGATCATGTAATAGAGTTTTTCAATTTATTTACTAATCACGTACACACGAATCATGTTTGTAAACATAAGAATTTTCCTCTACTTCGACAGAAACTTGAGCGGGAACAATCTTAGTGGTTCAATTCCTCAAGCTCTTCGCGATAGAGAAAAGAAAGGGCTTAAGTTATAGTAAGAAAAATTCTCACATGATTTTACTCTGTAACTAATCATATATAATCCCAACTTAAAACATTTATTCAATATATCTTATGATGAATTCTAAACTTCCCTTTTGTAGTGTCCTTGGAAACAAATACCTTTGTCTGTCCAGTACATGCATAGATAAGCCAAAGAAGAAATTTCTAGTGACAATTGTTGCACCTGTTGCTTCCATTGCTGCTATCGTTGTCGTGATGATTCTCCTTTTGGTGTTCATAAAGAAAATGTCATCAAGTATGGAAGATATATTTGCAAATGTTTTCTACTCTTATATTTGAATTATATATATGTCATGCATGTTTTCTACTCTTATATACTTGCAAATGCTTTACGTGCAGGGAATGAGTCTGAACCGTGGATCAAGACAAAACGGAGAAGGTTTACTTATTCAGAAGTTTTAGAAATGACTAAGAACTTGCAGCGACCTCTTGGTGAAGGAGGGTTTGGCATCGTTTATCATGGTGAACTAAATGGTTCAGAGCAAGTAGCTGTCAAACTACTTTCCCAAACATCAGCACAAGGTTATAAGGAATTCAAGGCAGAGGTCTGAATTGCTTTATATATTCATAAAATGTTATCTATTTGAGGATTTAGATTGAGCCAATTTTGTGTGTGTTTGTTTTGCATTATTGATCAGGTTGAACTTCTTTTGAGGGTTCACCACATAAATTTGGTAAGTCTTGTTGGATATTGTGATGAACAAGACCACTTTGCCCTCATCTACGAATTCATGTCCAATGGAGACTTACATCAACATCTATCAGGTGAACATATAACTTAAAAGCATATAATCTAGAGATAATTAACCAAATGTAAAATTAAACAACAATTAAACCATGAAGAGTTTTATTTCGTCCTCTAGTAATTTTTTGCAGCTTAAGTATGTATTCTTCTTGGCTATACTGAGTATGTAATGTGATGTAGGAAAACACGGTGGCTCTGTTTTGAACTGGGATACTCGACTACGAATAGCCATCGAGGCAGCATTAGGATTAGAATACTTGCATATTGGATGCAAGCCAGCAATGGTGCACAGAGATGTCAAAAGTACGAATATATTGTTGGATGGTGAGTTCAAGGCCAAAATTGCGGATTTTGGGCTTTCGAGATCTTTCCAAGTTGGAGAAGATCAATCTCAAGTTTCAACAGTAGTTGCTGGTACTTTGGGATACCTTGATCCTGAGTAAGTATATTGATCGACTTAACATGTGTTTGAAATTTGCTCTTTTTTTTTCATTATTTTTAAGTGGTTAAAGAATTGTACAATACATATAAATCACACTCCATCTTTTTGTTTTAACAGATATTACTTAACAAGTGAGTTGTCCGAGAAGAGTGATATCTATAGCTTTGGGATCTTACTACTAGAGATTATCACAAATCAACGAGTGATTGATCAAACCCGTGAAAGGCCTAACATAGCAGAATGGGTGATATTTGTGATTAATAAAGGAGATACAAGTAAGATCGTGGATCCTAAACTTCAAGGGAATTACGATCCTCGCTCTGTCTGGAAAGCTCTTGAAGTGGCAATGTCATGCGCAAATCCTTCTTCGGCCAAACGACCAAACATGTCCCAAGCTATCATCAAACTTAAAGAATGTCTTGCTTCTGAAAACTCGAGGACAAGTAGGAATACAGACAATGACTCTCGTCATAGTTCGGTTGAACTGAGCGTGACTGTGACCTTTGATACCGACGTGTACCCTAAGGCGAGATAGTATATGTAATTTTAACATTAAAACCAAAAACAAAATGATAGTATAGTATATGCATGTGTTCTTCTCTATTATAGTAATGTAACATGAACCAAACTTGTCGGTGTATTATAAGTTATAACCATTGTGTAATATTTTCTTCACATGTAAGAAAAGTTTATATATCATATATGAATAGAGTTTATTGCAAGACACTTTCTCAACAATTATTTTGTTATATAGACACTTTCTATTACCAACACACTTTCTTTATGTTTATTGACTATCTTACCCTCTTCTTCTTCTGAAAAATAATTGTTTGCATTTGGCTTAAAAGTTCGACAACCAAAAACCAAATGAGTGGTGCGACTTATTTTATCCTTCGCTGGCGTGGAGAGAGACAATATCGTGATCATCAATTTCGAATTGACCGGCGATCCCGCACCGGAGATGCGACACCTCCGTACTCTCAAATCTCCAAACCTCACGAATCTCCAAATCTCCAAATCTTCTCCGTACTCTCAAATCTCCAAACCTCACGAAAGCATGCTATTAAACATTTTTTCTTCTCCAATTTCTTATCGAATACCTCACTTCCTCTCTAACTTCAACAACTCTACTTCAAATTTTCCTCCAAAATCCAAAACCCATCTCCCAAAATCTCATCTTTCCACCAATATCTCCACTTTTTCCAACCATAGCCTTTACTACACCAAGAACAGAGTTTTATTATAAAACAAGAGATACTCATATGATGGTGAAGCGATCGATTACAGGTCACAAGCACTCGTTGGATTCGATTTCGGAAGCTTCAAATCAACTCTCGAAGCTTCCATTGTCTTCATAGCGATTATCGTGGTCCACGAATCTGGTCACTTCTTAGCCCCTTATCTTCAAGGTATCCATGTAAGTAAATTCGCGATAGGGTTTGGTTCGATTTTTGCTGAATTCAATTCCAACAATGTCGAATACTCTCTTAGGGCTTTTCCATTAGGTGGATTTGTTGGATTCCCCGATAAACAACAATTTGGTTTTCGAACTTGAAATTGCAGGTTCACATCAGACGAAATAATTAACCTACGGAATTGATATGATTTGAAACTTGAAATTGCAGGTTCAGATTAGACGAAAGCACCTACGAATCCGGTCACTCGTCATTCACCGCTAATCCACATAGTTGTATATTGATGGACTAGTTTCTATGGACGATGTAGGCTCTCATCAAGTAAGTGTTACAACCCACACCTTCTTCACCTTTGACCTTTATAAGCTCATCAAGTAATATTTACACGTGCAGACTGATGCACGTGAACCATGTTCTATGGACATTGACCAGCCTGATGAGGTTATCCCTTCTTTTTGTGTTGACCACAAATGATCTAGTTAACCATACAACTAATTGTCCACATTGTCATGTCCACACAGACAGATCTCGGTGGACAAGAAGCCATTGAGCTGCATATTAATGGACTAGTTCCCATGGACGATGCATGCTTTCACCAAGTCTTGAAACCTACGCTTGCTTCTAACCTTTGACTTCTATAAGCTCACTTTCCTGTAATATTTACACGTGCAGGTTGCTGCATTTGAACCACGTTCCATGGACATTGACTAGCCTAATGAGATTATCCCTTCCAGTTTTTTCCTGACCATGAAAGATCTAGTTAACCATATAATTAATTGTCCATATTTTCATGTCCACGCAGACGGATCTCAATGGACCATAAGTCGTTGAGCTACATGTAATATCCATATGGATACCGGCTTTGTAAATAAACTAGCAATGAGACTTCTTTGTCCAAGAATTCTAGATATTGTTAATATGATATCCACCAATCATTATACATGGCTTGCATTCATTTTGGTTTATGGTATCAACTATTTTATAGACTCTTAAATCCTATAAGTCCTATAAATCCTAACTATTTTGTATTATCCATAAAACATTGACCATTTTGTGACCATATGGAGGTCGAGAACAATACTTAGTTACCATATATTGTCTATCAAGTACATACATCGTGTCCATTTTCTAGTGAACATTTGGTCATACCTGGTTGTTCGTAAATATTTGTTCATAAAGTATTACAGTATAGAAAACAAAGATTTTAATTTTAAGCACCACCGTCCATTTCCACTCGAACACTTGGTCACTACAAAATGGACGGCTCTTTGAGACAACTCTTTGGTGTTTCAAGCACCATCGTCCATTTCTATTTGACTGTTTGTTCATTGCTAAATGGACAAAAGATTTAGGACTGGTCTGTACTTTATGCATTGGGTAAAGCCGGCTCAATTGGCAGCTACCCATCTCTGGCTGCTCGTGAGTGTATCCATCTGGTAATGATTCTGAGATGAGCAAGCAGAGACGATGAAAGAAGGTCGTGTTTTGATGGGAGCACGAAGAGGAGGAAGAACACTCTTTGTTGGTGTAGGAAGAAGAACACTCGATCGAGAGGATCCATGACCAACCCATTCCCACCATTATTTTATAGAGCTCCCAGCTTGATCTTCCATGACATAAACCGATTTGGATCTTGGGAATCGAGTTGCGATCACTGCTGGTTGGCTTGAGAGGTTGAAGGATAGAGAAGAGAGACGGCGACAGAGAAGACACGGCTCATCGTCGTTGGTAGATGCGGCGGCGGAAGCGAAAGAATTAAGGCGTTGAAAAAAGGCAAAAGTTAATTTATTCTCATCCATACGATATATCTCATTATTCCAACCAAACTGTTTTATTATAGTTCAAGGGCAATATGGTCACGAAAATCTGTGTAAAGAAGCAAAAGTGTGCCCATAACGAAAATTGTCTATATAACAATATAAGATTACTAAAGTGTCTATATATGCAAAACATCCTATATGAATATATCATATATGAATATATCATATATGAATATATCATATATGAATATTCACCGTTGTAAAATGTATATGTGAATGTTGTAACGAAAAAATTCATAAGGCTTTGTGCATATGATGATTTGTGTATTTCGTTAATGAGATTTAAGAAAGAGCGGTGAAATTGACCAGAGAAAAAAAGCGGTGAAAAAAATTGGCGCTAGTCTCCCCATTTGTGGCGCTTGATGAAAATCATAAATTTGCACTTTCTGGCATCACGCGGATCGAGAATACTAACCGTCGATAAGAATAAATCAACGGCCTCGATATCATCTCAAATTTCACCCCGATCGATATCTACAGCCGTTAGATCTAATAATAGATCTGAGGGCTCAAATTAAAAGGGTCTCGTCTTGCATATAAAAAGAGCTCGTTCCGCCCCTTTGTTGTATCCTCAATCAATCTCAATTCAACACTGATTAATCTTCAAATCTATTTTTTTCTCGAGAAAATTCAAGTTTCCTGGAAAAATGTCTGGTCGTGGAAAGGGAGGAAAGGGACTGGGAAAGGGAGGAGCCAAGCGTCACAGGAAGGTTCTGAGAGACAACATCCAAGGAATCACTAAGCCGGCGATTCGGCGATTGGCTCGTAGAGGAGGCGTTAAGCGTATTAGCGGTCTGATCTACGAGGAGACACGTGGCGTCCTCAAGATCTTCTTGGAGAACGTCATCCGCGACGCCGTCACCTACACCGAGCACGCACGGAGGAAGACGGTGACCGCCATGGACGTCGTTTACGCTCTCAAGAGACAAGGAAGGACTCTCTATGGATTCGGCGGTTAAGGATTTTAGTCCTTTTTGTATTTCTAGAACTTGCTTTTTAGCGTTTATCTTTGTGATTCGTATATCCCTTTGCGTTGTAATGTTGTTTTTGTGATAAATATTTGCGGTTGCGCTTTGTGATTTCGGTGGGCGTCTGCGTAGTTGCGTTAGGGGTTTCAGTGAAGACAACCTTATTTCAGCTTAACGAAGTTTACATTTCTTACCCTCGCTGCTTCCAATGGAGAGAAACGCCTTGCAGTCCACCTTTTTAAGAGAGAATTGACACGAAGTTTGTTTATACACAGGAAGGATGTCTCATTAAGTCTAGTTTATTATCGTTAGCGATACGATTAAAAATGGTTTAGTGAGAAACGGCACACATGTAACCGCTAAGGAGAGACGGAAGTGAAAGTCATCTAACTGAAAACGGCATTCATTGTTCCGAATTACAAGATAAACACACTGATAAATTGGGAAGACATAATTCGAAGAATTTTCAGTTGTTTATGTCCGAATCTTCTCATACTGATATAATTTGAAGCTAGCTCGCTTATTTCTACAAATCATAAGAAAATTTAATATGAATGAGCAATATATCAAAAGAGTGAGAACTAACCGAAATCGATTACCTTTTTTCTCTAAAATGGGCCTAATTCAGGCTCATAAATAGCATGCAGATCTATTCTTTAGGCCCATCATTGTCCTGATAAGATTCTAAGAAGACAACGCAAAAAAAGGTAATAAAGCAAAAGTTCGATTTTTTTTTTTTTTGACAACGCAAAAAGTTCGAATATGAGTTTAATTTTTGATGCCGTAAGGCGATTGGTGAAGAATGAAGATGAATACCTTTGACACCAATTNCCTTTGACCCCAATTTGAAAAAAAAAAAAAAAGAAAAAAAAAAATCTTTGACACCATTTTTAACAAAATTGCACCACTACTGATGGTAAATAAAAATGAAAAATTACACCATTATTATTATTATAATTAATCTTTTTGGTCACCAATATATAAATAAAAAATTGCACCATTAGTATCGTTCTTTTGCAATATTTTGTTCTTGCATTTATTTCATTTTTCACTATGCATACTACGCACAAACACATTACTAATTTTTTTGTTGTTGTTAATAATAAACACATTACTCATTAGAGACACTGCTAATAACTTATCTAACCACTGTGGTTCTATTTTCCAACGACATTTATGTATAGTGATTAGCAAATTAGCGAAATCATGCAATATGGAAACTTGAGTCATAAAAATACTTTGTATGATACTGGTTAAATTCCAACGAACTAACCAAATAAACCGTCATATAGTATGTCTTATGAGTTTTAGTCTGAGATAATCATTGATGATTTTTTTAATCAGTTCTGAACTTAGGATCACGATCGATTAATGTGTTAAAAATTAGATTGATATGAAAAATTAGAGGGAAAAACAAGAGGGAATGAAATTTCACTTTACAGGGGAAATTTCCCCTATTGAGTCTTATAAGAAAAATGTGATTTGTTTTACTCTACATTTCTTTTTTTTTTCTTTTTTTTTTCCATTTGAAATATCTTTATTAGGATGCTGTTTCATAATCGTGTATTACAAATGGGTACAGAAATTGCGGACAAGAATGGAACAGTGCCCAATTAGTATTAAGAAATATTGATTTCCTAGCTAGCAGATCTGCACACTAGGAAATCAATATTTCTATTGTACTTTATTAAAGCGAATTTTTGTTACTGAAATAACATTTCTTTTGATATAACATAATCATTCAAACAAAAATATAGGCAATCCAAAATTTAGTTTTAACTTGTTTTCAATAGAGTGAATTTTTTTCTTTAAAATAAGTTTTCTTTTGATATAACATAATTAGTCAAACCAAAATTTGGATTGACTGTATTTTAGTTTGACTGATTATGTTATATGACAAGTAGTTGACCGAACGAGTTTCAACATAATTGCATAATTAATTTCGTTCAGTTGTAAACATGCAAAATATTCCTTTTTCTACTAGCGATAAAAATATTTCATTGACATTTACGTGTACTGATTAGCAAATTAGCGTAATCATGCAAAATGAATTCTGAGTCTTAAAAGTATTTTGTATGATACTAGCTAGTAGTCCAATTTAGACGAACTAACAAAATATTAGCACCATTTATTTCTATAAGAATCAGTCAAATCTGTTGTCAAATCTTTCATTCTGTTTTTGGCCAGTCAAATCTTTCCTTTATTATACCATAAATTAAGACTATTAGTAGTTCAGAAAAATTGTTCTAAGCTTTGGATAAATACACGTATAAATACACAATTGTTAATTAATTTTAGTTATATGCAACGGATGGAAGTCACTACATAACTGAGTTTTTTTCAGTCAACTATATTATTGCCACAAATCTCTCTCTATCATTATTATATCCAAACATTACACCTTAATTATTATATATAAAGTGGAAGCTAAGCCAAAGCAAACCAACAAAAAAAAACCAAAGCAAATGTTCGCAAAAAAGAAGAAAACGTTGAGAGATTCGGTCATAGCCTCGAAATGCATAGGTGATTGTGTAAACATCAAAAGCGACGTTGTTTGCGTCCGGCCAGGTACGACTTACGCCAACCTCCACAAGTGGCCGGTGGCTGAAGCAGAGTTTGTACGGTCAATCAGCCACGGCGGTAGCCAACGTTGTACAACGGTGATGGATAGCATCTCTTGTAGACAAATGTACCTTAGGAGCTATACCTTCTCAAGAAAAGAGGAAGAGGAAGATGGAAGAGGAGGTCAAAATGGCGGTGACGCCGATGATCGAAGAAATGAACAGAGATGTTTTGGAAGAGGAGGAGGAGGAGAAATAGAAAAGAAGAAAATTGCGAAGAAAAGTATGAAAATGAGTAAAACGACATCGCATAGAACGTTTGTGGTCAGACTCGTATGGAAAATTTTGTCTTGTGCTTCCTCTGCTAAGGTTAATGTAGAAGAGTAAAGTTTTTTTAATCAATTATAATTAAGAAAAGATGAATAACTAAGTTTTTTTTTTTTATCATTGGTGGATTTCAATAAATTTATACGATCATTCTTTATTACATAAATTGCATCATCAAATATTGTTTCGTTACAATACTTCTCAAGTCTCTTCACAATATTCTGTTTCCGCAAATTAATTTACTATACACAACACAACGCACACGTATAAGACAAATTTCAGCGGCAATTTATGCATAGTGATTAGAAGTTTGTAGCCCATATGGCTATATATGACTGCTTAACATAGCCACATGCGTTTAAGTTCAACATGTCTATGGATAAATAGAATACTGTAACATGAAAACAGTAAATGGAAAGAAACAAATCAATTATAAATTTATAACCATTCTTTTGAGTCATAAGAGACAACCGATTTCATAATGCTAGAGGGATAGGAGAGGTTTTAGGGATTGTGTAGATCTTCTCCTCTGTTAGTATTGCTATTTTTTTTTTTAAACTTAATAAATTCAGAAATTTTTTAGAGTTGATAAGTATACAAAACATGATGCATCAAGTTCTCAACTTTTTTCTTTGACTTGGTGTTTATGTTATATAAAAGAAGTAATATATACCTAAGAATAAGATATTTATGAATATATATTTAAGAAGCTCAGTGTTTACAACAACAAAATGAAAATAGTTCACACAAAAAAGTTAGAAGTACCTTCCAAGTGGCCATGGCCTCTAAACGCATAGACAATTGTGCAAACATCAAAAGTGACGCGGTTTGCATCTAGACAGTAACGATCTACGCCAACCTCCATAAGTAGCCGATGGCCGATGGTAGATAATTCGTACGGTCAATCAGTCATGGTAATAACAAGCATCGTACCGTGGCAGTGGACAACATATCGCGTAGGCAAATGTACCTTAGAAGCTAGATATTCCCAAGAAAAGAGGAAAATGGAGATGGAAAAGGTCAAGATGGCGATAACCAGAGAAACGAACGGCCATGTTTTGAAGGAGGAAGATCCGCTAGTAAAAAAAACTTGTATAGCCACTTCTCGGTCACGAAAATCCATGGCTAATTTATAACCAGCCACGATATAGTCACCATTTGGACACGAAAAAAAAAGGAGAGGATCGTGGCAGTTTCGTGACATTTTCGTGGCAAATTAGCTACAAATTAGTCACGATGTACAAGTGGCTATAACTAGCCGCGGATAGGCTACGGAGAAATCGTGGCTGTAAAGCCACGAAAAGAAATCGTGACATAACCGTGGCTATATATAGCCACGAAACAATATGTAAAAAAATTGTGGCATGAAAACTAGCCACGAAAAAAAATCGTGGCTACATCGTGATTTTTAAAAGCCACGAAATTAAAAAGTGGGTACGTTGTGGCTTTCAAGTGTTCTCGCAAAAAAATTGTATGAAATTATGTTTTTAGAGATTATAAGTTTGTAATATTTTTAATTTGAACTCATACTTTTAATATTATAAACTTAAATTATGAAATTATGTTGTAAAGTTTTAAATATCATAAACTTATGTTTATAAAAATTAATATCAAAAATTAAGTATAACAAAATTTATATATGCAAATTATTTTATAAATATGATATAATTTTACATATATTAAACAAGGTCCAAATGTTTTGGAACCCATTTTTCGGGCAATTTGGCTCCAATTTTTCGTTTTGGCTCCATTTTTTTCATTTTGGCACCAAAATTTTCGTTGGGTCCAACCCCCAAATATTTGGACTTCGCGTCAAATCTCTTATTCTCTAGGTTTAAGTGCTCTCATTTCACACTTAGCTAAAAAAATTAATCTCCACTCTCAACTCTCTTTTGCCGCTCACAAATCCTCTCCACTCTCGAATCTCTTCCCCTGCTCTTCCTCATCACGAATCTCTTCCACTTCTCTTCCTCATCGTGAATCTCTTTCGACATGAATCCCTTCCGACATGAATCCGTCGGGCCAAGGTTCCGCTCACTGTCGCTCGCAGCCGTCTTCGTCACTTCCTCAACCAAATTTGTGTTCCGTTCTCGTCGTAGATTTAGGGTTTCTGTGTCTCCTGCTTATGTGGCTTAGATTTAGGGTTTCTTTGTCTTTCTCTCTATCGCTCTTCTTCTCATGCATTTAGTCGTTTGTTTATGTCTTAGATTTATGGTTTCGTTGACTCTTTCGCTCACTGTCTCATGCTCGCTTCCCAAATTCATGTATTTAGTCGTTTGTTACCCACGTCCCGGTACTTTTTCGGAAACCCCATTTGTTTGTCTCACTTAATTGATTAATTTGGAAATTTGGTGTTTTAATTTGGGATTTTTTTTGCAGATCTTGGGTTCACTCCCAATCGGATTCGCTATGTTCTTGGTTCACTTGGCGACGATTCCAATAAAAGGAACTGGAATTAACCTATCTCGGAGTCTTGGAGCCGCAATCATCTAGAACAAGGACCACGCTTGGGACCATGTGAATCTCATTATATGATTTGGTTGGTTTCTTCTTAAGCCCAATTTGTTTATTGGTTTTAAATTTCGGTATTTGTTGTTGTAGTGGATTTTCTGGGTGGGACCATCCGTTGGAGCAGCTCTTGGCGCTCTCTACCACCAGCTTGTGATCAGAGCCATTCCTCACATTACTTGGTTTATAATTTGTGTTTCTTCATCTCTTGTTTTGTAAGATTTTTAAGACTTTTGTAAATCTTTTGTAGTATAGTAAGACTTGACTTTTGGTATTGTATGATACTTCTTTCTATTTGGAATTGGAAATGGATGTGGAATTGTATTTGTATTTGGTTTCACGTTTGGAAATGGATTTGGTTTCGGGTTTAGAAATGGATTTGATTTTAGGTTTTTAGATTTTTTTTTTTTTTTTTTTAAATGTAGGATTAGCCACAAAATAGCCATGAATTTTTTGTGGCTTATTATTGCCACGGTAAGTCAGGTTACCTAGCCACGGTAAGTCAGGTTACCTAGCCACGGTAAGTCAGGTTACCTAGCCACTGAAAATATAAGTGGCCATTTCGTGGCTACTTTAGCCACTAATTCACGTGTGACTATATAGTGGTTATACAACCACGAAATAAAAAAAAAGCTACGAGGCTATAGCCACGGTTTTTTTCCGTAACCATTCGTAGTTTTTTAAGCGTATAGCCACGAATTTTAGGCCATAACCACAAATTATTTTGTGGTTATACGCGGTTTTTTTTCTAGGTACGCGGCCGCGAAAAGCGGCGAATAAAACAATGAGGAAGAGCAAAGCAACATCATGTAAGGCGTTTGTTTTTATAATCGTGTGGAAATGTTTTTTTTTTCTTTTTTGTTTTATTCTGATTAAAATGTTTGTTTTGTACTTCTACTAAGGTTAATATATATTGATAAATAAAGCAAAATTATATAGAATAATAATAAAATCAAATAAATTTTGGTGAGGTTAGTAAAATTGCGCTCATTTTATTATTGATTCTATGGATTTTCTAAGCAATTTTGAGACTAGAAGATTAGCCAACTTTTAATGCAGGACTACACAAATTTGGGAAAATCAAAACGCATTATCCCGAGTTTATATTGATCTCCGCATGTAGAACTCGGAATGTTAGACCAAATTTTCTGATCAGAAAAGCTCCGGATAATTTTTTTTGTTTTTTTTATCATAGTTTTGTGTTTTTTGGGTTGATCACGGATGAATTAAATATTTTTGATTAATTAATTAAAAATGTGGTTTGCTGAAAGAAAAAAAAAAAGAAAGAAAAAAAATTGGAAGTTTATCATTGGTAGGTTTTTATTATAAATGAAAAACTAATACCTTTATTTGATGTCTTTATACGGACTATGAAGTTTGTTATTTACCTGAGGAGAAGACACAATGGTTTAAGACGTGGTCGTGGTGAAATAAAGAAACAATTACAACCCAATGGAAACATACCAGTATTGTTCGAAGACAAAACCCAACAATGAATAACCAAACCAAACCAAACAAAACAAGAACATGAAGAACTAAGTTTTAATTTTTAACTTCTAAACTTACAATACAATTGACCCAACAAGGGTGTTAAAAAATTCCAATAAAAATAACCAGTCAAAACTAAATTTTGGATTACCTATATTTTGGATTGACTGATTATGTTATATCATCGGTTGACCCAACAAGTTCAAGATAATTACACCATTAATATCGTTGCCTAGCAAACTCGCGCAACTCTTTCTCTACTCGCCATAAAAATATTTTCAACATCATTTATGTGTAGTTCTTAGCAAATTATTGTAATTATGCAAAATGGATACCGAGTCATAAAAATATTTTGTACAATACTTGTCCAATTTATATGAGCTAACCAACCATCACATAATTTTTATGTCTATGATTTCTGGTATGAGATCATCATTTATTAGTTCTATAATCACGATCAATCGATGTGTTATTATACTTTGGATGGACTAACAAGGTTCTAGATCTCACAAATAGATCTTTAAATTGACTGAGCAAATTTAGTACATCAGATTGGGTTGTCGGAATGTTTCAAGGTAGAATATATTAATCTGAGTTCCCAAAATATTAGATAGAATTGCTTCCGTTAATATCAGTCAAATTTGTTGTCAAATCTTTCTTTCTTTATTGGGCTAGTCAAATCTTTCTTTTATTATACCATAAATTATGACTATTAGTAATTTTGAAAAAATTGTCCTAAACTTTTGATAAATACACATACACAAAATTGTTAATTACTTACATGCAAAGGAGAAAGAACTATGCAAGTCACTATAATTGAGTCTTTTTGGGTCAACTATAATGGTTGCAAAAATATATCGATATTATTGCCACAAATCTCTCTCTATCATTATTATATTCATTATACTCAAACGTAACACCTTAATTAGTGTGTATATATATGTAAGCTAAGCCAAACCAAACATTCACAAAAAGAAAAATGGAGAAAAAAGTGTCCCTATTTGCATCCGGCCAGGTACGACTTACGCCAACCTTCACTGGTGGCTGACTCAGAATTTGTACGATTAATGAGTCACGGTGGTAGCCAACGCCGTACCATGGCGTGAATAGCATTTCTTGGAGACAAATATACTTTAGGAGCTACACATTCTCAAGAAAAGATAAGAATTAAGATAGAAGAGGATGTGAGGATAGCGATATTTCTTTTTTTTTGAATTGAATGTAAAATTTTATTCAACCAAAAAACGTTTATACAATGAATGCAACAGCTAATGTTTACTTGTTTTGAAATAAATTTGAAAGAAAGTTAAAACATAACCGAATATTACACTTGATTATGTCGGAGAGCGTGTGGCAAACCACACTCTTAACGTGTCCTCGTATCTCTGATCTTCTAAATCGCGAATAGCACTAAGCCGGTTTCGAACATTCTTGTCGATGAGTTTAGTAAGCCGATCATGAGTTAGAGGGGTGTCACCATGTCTTCTGGCATTTCTCTCTCGCCATATATGATATAAGGTTGACTGAAAGACATACCGATACTTCGGTGATCGAAGAAATGAACACATATGTTTTGGAGGAAGAAGAGGAGGAAAGAAGAAGGTCACGAAGAACGATATGAGGGACAAAATGTTAGAGGGATAGAAGGAAATGTTTTGGAGATTGTAGAGATATTATCTTTTATGAGTATTGCTATTTTTTTGTTTGAAATGAACTGAAAGATGATAGAATTGATAAGTATACAAACCATGATGCGTCAACTTCTCAATTTTTTTCTCTGACTTGGTGTTTTATATTAACACAAGAAGCTAGAAAGTATTCTACGAAAGAGTGGGAATGGCCTTTAAATGCGTAGATGATTGTGTAAACATCAAAAGCGACGTAGTTTGCATCCAGACGGTGCCAACTTATGCCAACCTCTATAAGTGGCCGATGGCGGATGCAGAGTTTGGTCAATTAGCCACGATGGTAGCAAGTGTCATACCACAGCGTGGAAAACATATCGTTTAGGCAAATGTACCTTAGGAGTTATACATTTTCAAGAAAAGAAGAGAACAGAGATGGAGGGGATCAAGATGACGATGGCAGGAGAAACGAATGGACATGTTTCGAAGGAGAACAGAAAATGGCGAAGAAAACAATGAGGAAGAGCAAAACAACATCATGTAGGGCGTTTGTTTTTAGAATCATAATGAATGTTTGTCTTGTAGGTCTACTAATATTAATATTGTGAAGTGAAGCAAATTATCATAAGAGATGTGAATAATAATAAAATCAAATAATTTTTGGTGAGGTTAATAGATATTGCGCTCATTTCATTATTGATTCTACAAATTTTCAAAGAAATCTCAAACTTAGAAGATTAGCCGGCCTTTAATGACTACATGAATTTGGGAAGATCAAGATACATTATCCTGAGTGTAAATTTATCTACGCATGTAGAAGCCGAAATACTATACCAAATTTCCTAACTAAAAAAGCGCAGAATATAAATTCTGTTTTTTTTTTTTTTAATTATCGTTTTTGTGTTTTTGTTATTGATCGCAGATGAATTAAATGTTTTAAATTAATTAATTAAAAAAAATAGTTTTTTGAAAAGAAAAAAAATTGGAAATTTATCACCTGTGGGTTTTGTTGTATGGAATACAGAGTTTGTTATTTACTAGAACCGGAGAAGAGAGCGTGGTGGTTTATGACGTGGTCTTGGTGAAATAAAGAAACAATTACAACCCAATGTAATAGGACCAATACTATTCGAAGACAAAACCCAACAATGATTAACCAAATTAAACTGTTTCACAAACCAAACAGGAACTAAGTTTTAAGTTTTTAACTTCTAAACTTACAGTACAATTGAACAGTGTTAAACATCCGTAGAAAAAAAACAAACAAACAAATATTAGACAACTACAATTGAAGAGTGTTAAACATCCGTAGAAAAAAAAAACAAACAAATATTAGACAACTTCAAATGAAGTCAATCTGCAAGAAAATACAAAACTCAGGAGAAGGGAAAGAGAGAAAGAAAAGAGGAAACTTTTTTCAGGTATTTGTATCATAACTGATGAAAAATCGGCAGAAGAACAGCTCGAGCAGATGCTTCTTTCCTCGTTACATGTTTTGCTTACTTCTGTTTCTGTTAGAAGATCAGATCTTTCGCTTTTCTGGGCATTGCACATTGCGCAATCTCTCATTATCTTCCCTCGGATTTCACCAGCTGAGAGAATACTTTACTCATGGAAACACCAGAGAGATCGTCAATGCTCGATTCTTCAAATTGCCCTGCTGTGCCCGGAACGTTAACACTCGTGTCTCCCTGTCTGAAATTGTTGATCTGTGGCGGTAATTCTCCAATCATATTCGTGCTGTTATCTTCTGGTTCGCCATCGACGACTGCTTCTTGTAGCTGCAGAGCGTATTCAAGATTCCACAACACATCTCCCATAGACGGTCTATCGACTCCGTAATCCGCCAAACATTTCTCACCCGTTTCCGCGAATTTCCTTAGCGAATCGGGTCTGATGTTTCCGCGAAGCGACTGATCGATGATCTGATCCAATTGCCCTTTCTTCTGCCATTTCATCGCCCATTCCGCAAGATTCACCATCTCTCTCGGAAGCGTCGGGTCTATAACAGGTCTAGCACAGAGAACCTCGAACAGAACGACCCCGAAGGAGTAAACATCGGATTTCTCAGTGAGCTGTTGCCTCCTGAAGTACTCGGGGTCAAGATACCCGAAACTTCCTTTCACAGCAGTGCTCACATGAGTCTGATCGAGCTCTGGTCCGGTCTTAGACAGTCCAAAATCCGCAACTTTAGCCATGAAGTTCTCGTCGAGCAATATGTTTGCAGACTTCACGTCTCTGTGAATGACCGGTTTTGAGTCACCCGTGTGAAGGTAATGCAACCCTCTAGCCGCGCCAATGCAGATCTCAAGCCGTTGTTTCCAAGTCAAGCTAGGAAGACCCGAGCCGTAAAGATGACTCTTTACCGTTCCGTTCTCCATATACTCGTAAATCAGTATCATCTCGTTGTTCTCATCACAGTAACCGATCAGAGAAACCAAATGTCGGTGACGAAACTGAGATAACATCTCGATTTCTGTCCTGAATTCCGCAAGCCCTTGCTGAGACTTCGGGTTTCCTCTTTTCACAGCTACTTTAGTGCCATCGTTTAGCTCTCCTTTGTAGACTTTACCAAAACCACCAACACCGATGTTGCGACTCTCGTCAAAGTTATTTGTAGCGTCTTTAACCGCTGCAAAGGGAATACGGTAATTGGCATTGGTAGTTATGCTTGTAAGCGTAGTTCCATTGGAACCTTTGCTTCCCACAGAAGTTCCATTTATCGAAAACGGCATCCAAGTCTTCGAATGACCGTCTTGGCTACGTTTCCGCTTCTTACACAACACAAAGCAACTTCCCAACAAGACTAACGCGATCAACGGACCAATGGTTGCACCTACAATCAACCCGACATTCTTCTGCTTAGTGCTCGAACTACTACCGGGCACAAACGTCCCGGTGCTTAGCTGACCCCGAGAGTTATTCATCTTCATGATCTCCAATCCGTTCATAATCGCGTTCGGATAATCAGTGTGAACAGTCGATGGACCGATGCTCACACGGATTTTGTTACTACCCTTAGGTGCCTGCGTGACGAAATCCATGGAGTATGCACCAGCCAGCGTGTTATCCACATAAGTGGTAAGATCGAGATCCATAACAGCGAGCATTGAGTCGACATAGAGATTGAAATATAGCTGGTTGAGAGACAAGCTCACGATATCGCAGAAGTGGAAGCGGAAATAGTACTGAAAACCCGGTTCAACCTCGAACTCCCACGTCACATTGAAGTTGCTGTTCGGGTTATCCGCGGAATTCATCTCAGTGCAACTACCGTAGACAGCTCTTGGCGCAGTATCCTCTGTGGCGTAACCTGGAACAAAGTTAACGGTTGCAAACTTAGACACAGTCTTAGCTAGATTCTTCTCAAGCAGAAAACTCGAGTCAGGCTGCCAAGTTCTAGTGAGAGTATCGTTATTAGGCGTAACGACCGGACCGCCCATGTTCACTCTATGAACGGTTTCGAGAGCCTGCGTTGACAAGCTCTGCTGAAACGTCCCTGAACTGCCTACAAACTTTGGAGCAGGAGAAGAAGTGATCAATGTGTCGGGAGCGGATACAACCTCAATGGCATTCACAAATGCAAACGAACTACCCGAGGGAGTAAACGTGAGCACGAGATCATCCGTGGTCACATTCAAAGAGTACTCTTTTACAACTCTCGAGCTCTTAACTGTGAAATCGCTCAAGAGCACATAAGTTTGCGACGATACTGCGAATTTGGCTGAACCCATTTGGTAGTTTTGGTAATCGAATGGATCGAAATGGAGACGAACCCAGTGACGGCCACGAGCGACGGAGAATTTGTAGCTAGAGACTCCGGTGAATACTCTCGCCGTCTGGTAAATGTCGGAACCGGAATTGCTGCCTTGACTCGCGAGGATCTCTTTGGGAGGAGAGGTAAGTAAGTTCGAACCGAGCTTATCGGACATGAAGACTCGACCCATTAAGGTCGAATTGCTGGGTGAGGCACAGTTGATTAAGTAATTATCCTGAGGTGTGAATCCATGGCAGATGCAAATCAAGCACGAGATCGTTGAAACCCAGATGAAATTTCTGAACTTTTCAACACCCATCTTGACCCAACCAAAAAAATAACCTGGAAATTCAACATGAAACGGAGCAGATCGGGAGAAAGAATCAATAAAAATGGTGAGAGAAATTAGGGTTTCTCACATGAACTAGAATTCAGCAAAGATGGAAACTTTCTAAGATCAAGCAAATACCAAAATCGCCAGAAAACAATAAAAAAATTACCTTTAAGACAAGAAATCCAGGAGAAGTAACGGTCCCATGAAAAGGCTATAAGTTGAGGGATCAGAGCTAATGAATAGATCAAGAAACGGAAAACTCAGATTTTGAGTTTTTGGATTTTAATAAAATATATCAAAAACTGTACTTGTGAAAGAGAGTAGGTTCTAGCAAAGAACAGACTGGTAACAGGAGGTTTGATTTTGATTCTTTGTGAACTCTGCAAGAACATGAACTCGGGAGTATATTTTTATTTCTTCCGTTAGGAGAGAAGGAGAAAGAAGATGGGAAGAAAGAAAAAAAGTCGAATTTTCTCTGGCTGTATTTTTATTTAATGGCTAAAGGAGAAGGAAGAAATATATGGAATTTCCAGAAAATGATTAGAAAACGTAAATGTTCGTCGCAATTAATGTGTCAATGAAAAAAGCTGTTTTTTTTGTTGTCACCGAAAAATTGTTTTAAATATGCAGAAAATAGTTAAATATAGTCCGCGTATTTTCTTATTATATATTTTGTTTTTTTTTAAAAATGTTACGAATTTGTGTTTTTCATTTTGTTTCAGGTGTCTACTGGTGGTGGGTTACTGGGTTTGCAACAAAGTCAACTTTTATTGGGGATTTTTGTAAACTTTTGAATTTTATATTAAAATTTCCGACAATACTGATGAAGAAATCACTTGAAATCATGAAAGCTCTTTTCGGGCTTCGTTCACTTTTGAATAGTAAATTAAATCCCCGTGAATCTACATATTTATTTCTTTTTTCTTTATTGATTTCTTGTTCAGGTGGAAGTTATCTTTTGAAAATTTTAGCACTAATATAACACATAAAAATAAAAAATCTTACTAAAATTAAGGTTCCAATTACGTCTTCAATCCTCCTAAATCTTGGTCTTTTACATTTCTACACTTTATGAGTTCTGTGTCAAACTTTACCCAAAATATAGAAGATTAGAGCGATTTGTATTTATGGATATCTTTTTGGGCTTGCAAGATTTAAGAGAATGACAACATTAAGTTCAACCACTCCATTATACAACCATATGGAACATGACACATAGTATAACTTATTAATTGGAAATAATAAGATCCCACTAATGCTCCTTGTGGCATTATTCTTAAATATCTAACAAGACACCGCAACTAATATATTAATATTGTTCTAAGGGCTGGCAAAAATTGATTGATATAATAGTGAAGTTTGGGAATGATTTTAATACATTGTTTTAATGAATGATTTATTGGATTAAATAAGTAACCGAGATTGGTGGAAGCCCATGGCATAATTGTTAGCCCACGTCTATTTAAGGGTTTTATCTTAGTCTTCCTCACATCTAAATGCTGAAAGCTAATTACGAAAAAGGTTTTACTTTATAGGTTGGGTTTTCTATTGTAGTTTTTCTTTTTGTCGGCAGCTTGGATCTGGTTAGGAAACAATAACATTTTATATATATTTAATGTGTATATATTTTTTTTTTGGGGTACAACTTTCTGTAAGTTATACAAAAAACAGAAAAGGAGATTTACAAAATAAATTATAGAAAAAAATTCAAACCTTTTAATACATACACAGTACACTGTTTACAATTTTAAATCATAAGCCAATATTTAACAATAACTTAATAATATTTTCTTTCAAGCGTAGGATTATATCAAAAAGTGTTGAAATCCCCAATTATGTTAATTGAAAAGCATAAAACATAACTACCTAACTGGTGTATCATTAGAAGCTCGGGCCATGCCAACAGTACGTTCATCATTAAATGCGGAAGCAACAGTTTTGAGATGGATCTTTTTTTCAAAGAAAAAAACAGTTTTGAGATGGACAATCCTTCGTGTTTCAAATATGGGATACAAGGTTATATTCGAATTAGATTCCAAAGGTTTTTGATTGAATGTAATGGGATATCAAATCATATCTCCTGTGATATTGCTACCTTAAATGTAAATTGATTCTAATTGTGTAGTACAGGAAAGTAGATACTCATCTTGAACTATTTAGCTCTGTATATCGTCACTGTTAATATTCAATTCAGAAACTTTTTTGATACTGATCTCTGAAATTCTTCATGGTATCAGAGCTTGAAAAATAAATTTTCCGAAATTCTCAATTCTTTTGTTCGTTTCTGTTTCTTATTTTTTTTCTCGATCTCTTCTCTCAATGACTGATTTACCAATCAACGGAAACACGACCACGACCACTGTGGAAACACGATGAACGATCTCCCCTTACGACCTCACTGCTGCTGACAATCCGGGAGCCGTGATTTCGCATACTCTTCTTAAGGGATCGAACTACGATGAATGGGCTTGCGGGATGAAGACAGCTCTATGTTCTCGCAAGAAATTTGGTTTTCTCAACGGCTCCATTGCACGACCCGAAGAAGGATCTTCTGATTTTGAAGATTGGTGGACGATTCAAGCCTTGCTTGTTTCATGGATTAAGATGACAATTGATCCTTCTCTTCGTTCCAGCATCTCGCATCTGTTAGAGTCTATCTTTAGTTCTTATGTTCTGCTTTGCGTTTTATTTGCTTCTGTTGTTGTTTACCGAGTCAATGTTCAGTTAGAGTCAAGTGGCTTAAGTTGGGTTAGTGGTTGTAGTTGTTTCCTATTTTCTCGGTTGAGTCAGTTCTTTCTTTGTAAGCCATTATAAAAGGCACTTGGAGTTCATTAATAAAGTTAAGGGATTCTGGTGCAAATCTGTTTTTCACATTTGGTATCAGAGCGAACAAAGTAAAATTTGATCCCAGCGCGAGAGAGAAGAAAGATGAGCGACGATAAAACACTCACGAAGATTCCTCACTTCGATGGCCACTATGATCATTGGAGCGAGTTGATGGAGAATCTTTTGCGAGCCAAGGGTTTATGGAGTTTGGTAGCCGACGGTTACACCGAGATAGCAGCAGGGGTCGAAGCAACCGCCGTGCAACAAAGAGATCAGGAGGATCTCAAGATGAAGGATCACCAGGTGAAGCATTTTCTGTTTCAAGCGATCGATCGCACAGTGTTTGAGCAGATTTTGGATCGGAAAACGTCCAAGGTCATCTGGGATTCGATGAAAAGGAAATTTGGAGGCAATGAGAGAGTGAAACGATCTCTCCTCAACACATTGAGAAGAGACTTTGAGGTTTTATCAATGAAGATGGATGAAACAATCGATGATTACTTTGGGAGAGTAATGGTGGTTTCCAACAAGATGAGAAGCAACGGAGAAGAGATGCCGGATTCGAAGATTGTGGAGAAGATTCTTCGAACCTTGACTGAAAAATTCACTTATGTGGTGGTGTCAATAGAGGAGTCCAAAGACACGGGAACCATATCCATTGATGAACTGCAGAGTTCTTTGTCTGTTCATGAACAAAAATTCAAAAAGACACCTCTTGAAGAAGAAATGCAGGCTCTCAATGTTAATGTCCGAGGAAGGGGCAGAGGATTGTTTAGAGGACGAGGCAGGGGAAGAGGAGGAAGAGGTCGTGTTTTCAACAAAGAAACGGTTGAGTGTTACAAGTGCCACAACTTGGGACATTTTCAATACGAATGCCCAAAGTGGAACAATGAGGCACATTATGCAGAGATAGATGAGAAAGAAGAAGTCTTGTTATTGGCTTATGTGGAACTTCATGGAGCACAACGAAGTGATGCTTGGTTCGTAGATTCTGGGTGCTCGAATCACATGTGTGGAGATAAGGGCATATTCTCGGAGCTGGACACGAATTTCACTCACCACGTGAAGCTTGGAAACAATCATAAGTTGAATGTTGTTGGAAAAGGTGTGGTGAAATTTGTGCTTAAGGGAGTAAGCTATGCTGTAAGCGATGTGTACTATGTTCCTGAGTTAAGGAACAATCTGCTGAGTGTTGGACAGCTACAAGAAAAAGGGTTGGATGTGTTATTCAAAGGAGGAGAGCA
This sequence comes from Kernera saxatilis, assembly GCA_900406395.1. Classification (NCBI taxonomy): domain Eukaryota; kingdom Viridiplantae; phylum Streptophyta; class Magnoliopsida; order Brassicales; family Brassicaceae; genus Kernera; species Kernera saxatilis. The sequence goes on along the minus strand of OVAY01001275.1, from coordinate 3,151 downwards.
GAAGACGTGTAGCATTTTCCATCCAACAAGAGGAAAGATAGCTGAGTCCATCATGAGTGCAAACATGATGTATGTGTTAATCGCTGAGACATGTGGGAATGAAGAAGAAAAATGTTTGCAGATTGATGTCTCCAACAAAACAGAACTGTGGCATTGTTCACTCTGCATAACAAGGAGATGGTTGTGGGCTTGCCAGAGATTCAACAAGTCAAAGCCACATGCGAAGCTTGTGTGAAAGGAAAGCAACATCGAGTACCTTTCCCTAAGCAAAGCGCATGGAGAGCAACTGAAAAGCTGCAACTCATTCATTCGGACTTGTGCGGTCCAATCACTCCCTCGTCAAACAGCCAGAAGAGGTATCTAATCAGTTTCATTGATGATTTCTCTAGGAAAACTTGGATCTATTTTTCCGTAGAGAAATCAGAAGCTCTTCATTATTTCAAGTTGTTCAAAGCATTTGTTGAAAAACAAACTGGAATGTTCATCAAATGTCTAAGAACGGATAGAGGTGGAGAGTATAATTCTGGAGAATTCAAGGAGTTTTGTGATAAGCATGGAATCAATAGGCAGCTGACTACTGCATAGACTCCTCAACAGAATGGAATAGCTGAGAGGAAAAATCGAACCATCATGAACATGGTGAGGACAGTTCTGCGAGAGAAAGAGATACCAAGATCATTATGGCCTGAAGCTGTACAATGGGCAAATCATGTTCTTAACAGGTCACCTACCGTGGCTGTGAAAGACAAAACTCCGGAGGAAGCATGGAGTGACAAGAAGCCATCAGTAGAGCATTTCAAAATATTTGGCTGTGTGGGACACGTTCACATTTCAGATGTTAAGCGAACCAAACTTGATGACAAAAGTGTGAAATGCGTCTTACTAGGCTACAGCAGTGAATCCAAAGCTTTCAAGATGTATGATCCAATGGAGAAAAAAATTCACATAAGCCGAGATGTGATATTTGAAGAAGAAAAGAAGTGGACTTGGAACAAAAATCTTGAGGCTGAACAAGATATCGAGCTTGAGTGGGAAAATAAACATAATGGGGAGATGAATGAAGAAGACGACGAGAATGATGCAGAAGCTGAAGTTGCAGAAGAAAATGTTGAAGTTGAAGCTCCAAACGAAATAGTTCAGCCCCAGCCCCAAGTTGGAGAAACCAGAGTTCGACGACCATCGATATGGGCCGCTGATTATACTTCAGGAGATGAACTATCAGATGCAGAGGAAGAAATCAACATGGCAAAAGTTGACGTTATAAATGTTGATTATCTTGCCTTCATGATCATTTCAGATCCCACAAATTTTGATGAAGCAGCCAAACATCAAAAGTGGAGAAAGGCGATGGATGCAGAAATGAGTTCTATCGAGAAAAATCAGACATGGTCTCTCGTGTCATTACCGGAAGGAGCTAAAGCAATTGGAGATAAATGGATTTACAAGACCAAATTTAATGAGCTGGGAGAGGTGGATAAGTTTAAAGCGAGGTTATTGGTGAAAGGTTATGCACAGGAATATGGAGTGGATTACACTGAAGTTTTTGCTCCTGTAGCTCGAATGGATACCGTGAGAATGATTCTTGCTGTAGCTGCACACAGAGGATGGGGAGTTTATCAATTAGACGTCAAGTCTGCGTTCTTACATGGAGAACTAGAAGAGGATGTATATGTGGAACAACCTCAAGGATATGAGGTCTCAGAAAAGAAAGAAATGGTCTACAAGTTACACAAAGCTCTCTATGGACTAAAACAAGCACCAAGAGCTTGGTTTAGTCGCATAGAAGCTTATTTCATCAAGGAAGGCTTCACGAATAGTCCAAATGAACAAACTCTATTCTTCAAGAGAATTGGAGGTAACATTCTGATTGTAAGTGTTTATGTTGATGATTTGCTATTCACGGGGAACAATGATGAGTTACTGGAGGAGTTTAAGTGTTCCATGAAAAAGGAGTTTGACATGACAGATTTAGGGAAAATGAGGTATTTTCTTGGCATAGAGGTGATACAAAAACCAGAGGAAGGAATTTTCATTTGCCAAAGAAAATATGCTGCTGAAGTAATCGATAGGTTTGGGATGCAACACCACAATCCTGTCTGCAATCCAATTGTTCCGGGTCAAAAGATTGGTCGAGATGAAGCCGGTGAGAAAATTGATTCAACATTGTACAAGCAAATGGTGGGAAGCCTAATGTATCTCACTGCATCACGGCCTGATCTAATGTTTGTGGTATGTTTAATCAGTCGTTTTATGGCATCTCCCACTCAATTACATCTTGCTGTAGCGAAGAGAGTTCTGCGATATCTTAAAGGAACGTTGGAGTGTGGCATTTGGTACAAACGTGGAACAATGAGTGACTTGGTGGCATACACAGACAGCGATTATGCAGGTGACATAGATGATAGCAAAAGCACATCGGGTTATGTGTTTATGATGAGTGGAGGAGCTGTAGCATGGTCTTCACGGAAACAACCTATTGTGACACTCTCCACCACGGAAGCAGAATATGTTGCGGCCGTAGCTTGTGCGTGTCAAGCTATTTGGATGAGAAGGATACTAAAGGAGATCAGTCACATACAAGCTGAAGAAATGGTGGTGCTCTGTGACAACACTTCAACTATCAAGCTGTCAAAGAATGCAGTCATGCACGGAAGGTCCAAGCACATACGGGTACGTTACCATTTTCTGAGGGACTTAACCAAGCATGGAATCATCAAACTCGCCTACTGCAACACGGAGATGCAGCTTGCGGACATGATGACAAAACCATTGAAGCTGGTTTCGTTTCAGAAGGCCAGAGCAGCATTTGGAATGATCACATTGAGTGAACTAATCTCTCAGAGAGTTAAGTTCAAGGGAGGGTTTGTTAGAGTCTATCTTTAGTTCTTATGTTCTGCTTTGCGTTTTATTTGCTTCTGTTGTTGTTTACCGAGTCAATGTTCAGTTAGAGTCAAGTGGCTTAAGTTGGGTTAGTGGTTGTAGTTGTTTCCTATTTTCTCGATTGAGTCAGTTCTTTCTTTGTAAGCCATTATAAAAGGCACTTGGAGTTCATTAATAAAGTTAAAGGGATTCTGGTGCAAATCTGTTTTTCACAGCATCATGACGTTGCGAAGGATTTGTGGGATAGCTTGAAAAAGCGATTCTCTGTAAC
>OVAY01001274.1:4118-32415 GCA_900406395.1 Kernera saxatilis | reverse complement strand
TGTTTCTTAATTAAGAACCGACTCTACTCTTTTTAACATTTTTTTGATTATTTAAATTCTAAAAAATGCTCTAAAACCTCTTATAATTCTCAATCGATCATGCTCTGTATTACTTCAAAAATAAAAATTGAACTAGTCATCGATAGAATAAATAATCTCGTCATCCCAGGAACCATAAACTTCATAACTAAATCTAAACTTCATCTATCTACGTAAAACTATTACTCAGGCACGTCATGCACGCATCTACACACCTTTTCCTTAAATTCAACTTAAAAAGGGAATTCTAGATTTTGGTGAGAAAAATCTTTGGCCGATTCAACTCCACTACAAATATCACTCGATCGAGGTTTCCTGAATAATTCTATTTTCCTAAATCATGATGATTAGTTTCTTACGCAACACGATTCCATATTATCGATGTGAATCATTCATATAAAATAGATGGGAGAAAGTTTATTGTATCCGATCTGAAGCTGAATCGTAATATGTGAAATCAACCATTCTATCAGAATCTGGTTGTTTCCAACAAAACGATAATTAAAGTTAGTACAGTAACCCAATACCAAAACTTGGTAAGAAGAATTAATGTTTTTCCATGGCGAAAAAANAAAAATTAATGTTTTTCCATGGGGAAAAAAAAAAAAAAAAGGCGAATTTTTTTTTTTTTTTTTAATGTTTTTCCATCTAAATGTATTATGTATGTATTATATATCTGAACTTATTTTCTTTTAATTTTCTTACAATTTACACATTCATACTATAGGATTTGGTATCCGGGTACGATTATGACTCAAGTAAATGTAAGATTTCTTTATCTAAGTTGCTAACAGGAAAAAAAATTATATTTATATATGAATGTAAAACGTAGTATTACGTATACATGTAAATAAACTTGCTCACTATTCACTAACTAGGATTAGTCAAATTCATCAGTTTCATTACCTATCTATATCTTCCTCTTCGGTTCTGTTAAAAGCGCAACGTTTAAAGCGCGAAGTTTAAAAATTACATAAATTATAATTTTTGTTGTTTTACACTAAAAAGTAAAAACATCCATTAATATCTAATTGGAACAGGTGATCGGGCCCGCATTATGCATGCACCAGTATTGGGTTCTCGAGACAATAACCTCGAATGGTGAAGTGAGTTAGTGTTATCTACTGCATATTTTTCGTATCTATATAGATATTTAACCATTCTTATTGACCTTCACTAATCTTGGGGGTAATTTTACCTTTTTGGTGTGGATTCTCATGCATATTTTTCATATATATGCACAAATATATAGATTTTGTTTGGATGATCGAATATATAAGATCAAAAGTGTTAAACATTAATTTACGAGGGAAACAATGATGGAAAGCAAGCTTCTTCCAATCATTGTATAGACTTAACTATTGTAATTATCAGTATCCACTGAATTGCAGCATTAAAAGAGGAATTGACCAAATTAATTAAATAAACATTAAGACACGAATTTTACATTCCATCACATGTATATATCTCACCTTTCCCTTTCAGCCTCATGCGTATCTAACCCTAGATTTGGTTTGTGCATTGATCGACGTAGATCTTCTTAACTAAATTAACATTCCAAATTTATAAGAATTTAACAGTTTATCACAAAAAAGAATGTTAGAACTTTTTTTTTTTTAATAAAAAAAAAGAAGTTCTAACACACTTTAGTACGATGTTCTTCTTTGCGTCTAATGACTGGATTGAAACGCTCGGTTATATAAGTAGAAGTCGTCTTCAAGACAAGAGGTGATAGAAAACCCAAATGGACCCTTTCATGATCTCGTCTTTTTTTTAAGATAATTTTTGTAGACTTGACTAGAGAATATCTTGGAAATAATGAAAGGTAAAATAATGTCGAATCGATAAATTAATAACTCGATTAAAAATATTAATTAGTTGATAAATTAATTCGGAAAATATATATTATTATTTATAGAGTATTAATTCATAAATGTTTAATTTATATAACTTAAATTAATTAATAAATACGCTACAAGCTTATCATTTGAACATTTAGAAGCTAAATTAAATGAGTATACTAATCAATTAATACTCTTATGGAATATTTTTCCGAATACAAAATTCCAAATTGCTTGAAACTCTTCTCTATTTAAACCCTTTCTTCTCAAACCAACAACACACAAACCAAATCCGCATCTATCATCATTACATCTTTTCTTGCCCTATAAATCTTGCAAACCAGACAAGTATATATAACACAAAAAAACTCCCAAAGAAGATGTATAATAACAATAACACAGATTGTGTCAACATCTCAAGTATGCTTCAGAACTTCATTCCGAAGGACGACGACATTTTCTCCCGGCGTTGCATTTGGGTTAACGGTCCAGTCATCGTCGGGGCCGGCCCATCGGGCCTTGCTGTTGCTGCCGGCCTGAAACGCCAAGAAGTTCCGTTTATAATCCTCGAGCGAGCTAACTGCATAGCCTCTCTGTGGCAAAACAGAACCTATGATCGTCTCAAGCTTCATCTCCCCAAACAGTTCTGTCAATTACCCAATTTACCCTTCCCAGAGGATTTCCCGGAGTATCCAACGAAGTACCAGTTTATTGAGTACCTTGAGTCCTACGCAACCCACTTTGATCTCCAGCCTAAGTTCAATGAGACTGTTCAGTCAGCTAAATACGACGAGAGGTTTGGGCTGTGGCGGGTCAAGACTGTTTCGAGAAGCGGCATGCTTGGTACTTGTGAGCTGGAGTATATTTGCAGGTGGCTCGTGGTGGCAACGGGAGAAAATGCTGAGAAAGTGGTTCCGGAGTTTGAGGGTTTAGAAGATTTTGGTGGCGATGTTCTCCACGCTGGCGATTATAAATCCGGCGAGAGGTACCGTGGAAAACGAGTTCTGGTAGTTGGATGTGGAAACTCCGGCATGGAAGTCTCTCTTGATCTATGCAACCACGATGCAAATCCATCAATGGTCGTTCGTAGCTCTGTAAGTACAAAAAAGAAGGAAAAAAAAGAGTAAATAAACCCTTAGAAGCTGATTCTCAGTAGTTTCTTTGTTATAAAAACAGAGCATTCGATTCATGTGTTCTAAAAACAGAGCATCTGATAGTTGTACTCTGTTTTGTTATCTTATCGATCAGGTTCATGTGTTGCCGAGAGAGATTCTTGGCAAGTCAACGTTTGAAATAGGTGTAACAATGATGAAATGGATGCCGGTTTGGCTCGTGGATAAGACGCTGCTCCTTCTCACGAGGTTACCACTGGGAAATACGGATAAGTACGGGCTTAAGAGGCCAGAAATTGGACCGTTAGAGCTGAAGAACACCGCCGGTAAAACTCCCGTCCTAGACATCGGAGCCTTTTCTAAAATCAAATCGGGAAAGATCAAAATCGTCCCGGGAATAGTTAAGTTTGGCCCGGGAAAGGTTGAACTCGTGGATGGCCGAGTTCTAGAGATCGATTCTGTCATTCTTGCCACTGGTTACAGAAGCAATGTCCCTTCATGGCTTAAGGTAGCCGTAAAAAAACATTATCTTTTACAGATTGTCTCAAAAGAACAAATCTTTAGAACGATTGATTCATCATATGTTCATGGAAAAGAATTACCCTAACAAGTTTGATAGGAGGAAGATGTTAACAATACTAAAATATTGCTTGGTCGGTGGTTTATTGTTATGCAGGAGAACGAGTTGGCGGAGATTGGGATAGAGAAAAACCCGTTTCCAAAAGGGTGGAAAGGGGAGGCTGGATTGTATGCGGTGGGGTTCACGAGGAGAGGACTCTCAGGTGCGTCGCTTGGTGCAACGAGTGTGGCTAATGATATTGCTAATACCTGGAAAGAAGAAACTAAGCAACAGATTAAATCTGTCGCTGCTCGTCACCGTCGTTGTATATCACACTTTTGATATTTACTATCTATATATAAAAACATATATGGGAAGAGGTAAAACAAAATGGGAAAAAAGGAAAAGAAGGATTGATTAGTAGTCTGTGATGTGAAATTTAAAGAGATAAATAAGCCCACTCCATGGAAGAAACACCCAAAAAAGAGAGATAATTGTGAAAAAAAACAAACAATTTGGGGTTTATTTTGTTGTGAGGAAGATGTGGCTTTCCATTTATGCAATGTTTTCTTTTACATTTCAACTTATATTTTGTTGGTAATCTGTCGCTTTAGTTTTTTTTTTAGTTTGCTATTTGATAAAAGCTTGATAAAACTGATCAATAAAGTTTAACACTTGATTAGTTTAGAAAAAACAAAAAACATGAACAATTGAAACTCATGTTGCCATTGACAAAGAGGTAGAAATGTGTGAATGAAACAAAAACAGAATAATGTTCCTCAATACCAATACATGAACTGTGTATGTATCATTTCTCTTATTATACGATGAAAAAAGAGCGATAACAACAAAAAAACAGACGCATCAAGGTAGTACAATGCCTACACAACATTCATCATCATCAAAAGGAGCCATTGGTATCATTACCAGACATCAGGACGAAGCTCTCCTGTGGCTGGAGGCATCCATCGACCAGAGTTATACACGTTTTCACCAACTTTCCATCCAGGAACATCTTTCATCACATCAGCCTCGTAATCTAGATACTTCTTCCACTCAGACACAAACCTATTCGCAATGAACAAATGGGATTCAACGAATTTGACTTTGTACCACAATGACAAGACTTATATATCTTTTGCGTAGTTGAAAACAGAAAGAGAACTTTTTCTCTTTCTACCTTTCATCTTCTTCTGCTTGAAGAATGGGTAGAATTGCTCTACGTGCAGCGTATTTCTCTTCCTTCAACGCTCTATCATCACAACAACAATCTTAATTAGAACTTCGGTGTTTACACATTTGTTCATTTTGATACTTTTGTCAGCATTATGCAATTGAATTTCTGACCATTGAAGACTAGTAGAGTTATATTAGTTGTAAACTACGCAAAATCAACACTCATCAAGCTAAATAACTCACAATTTGACCACCTAAAAACCAAAATCCCAGTAACTAGTATCATCATCAACTTGCAATTTGATTGCTTTCTTCACCACAGCTCAAAGGATCGTTAATTAGCTATAAAATGGGTTAAATAAAAAACAAAACTTTATTCATAACCACATCTAAGACTAAGAAACCCAGAAAATTGCAAAGTTCAATCCCAAATTTCTCAAAAATCCGTAACCACTCGCACAATTTCACAACAGAGAACACCCAAGTCAACCTAAAATTTCAATCTTTTCACGAGAATCCGGTAGAGAGAAAGTGAAATGTGAGCGAGTAGCTATGTACATTTTCTTACCTGCGGATTTTGTTGCCCTGACCGACTTGGTACATTCCCCAAGCAAAGGCACCTGAAACGGCAAGGAAAATAGCCATGGCGCTTGGACCCGTGTTGGAGATCCGACGAGCATATCGGACCGGCGGGAACCCACCCGGTGGTGGACCATCCTGAAGCAACGGCATATCCTTCACACTCGCCATACCTGGCTTCTTCCTTATCATCGCCTCCGTCATCTCTTCCTAGATCGATTACAGTTTGATCCCAAATCGTTTTTTGATTCGTTAATCGAGTGTTCTAGGGATTCTGAGGAAGACAATCAGAAATGTGTTTTGGTGAATTTTTGTGAATTCTTTTTTCTTTTTTTAATGTCCTCACTACTCCTTACTGTAATAACGAACTGGGCTTTATAAGGCCCACAAAAGTCGAGCCGGATCCAAATCGGATGCTAAAAACTCAATTAAGCACAATGAGCTTGGAGAAAACGTAAAACCCTAAACCCTAGGCTGCTTCTAGAATCTTCGCTCTGCTTCATTTCTCCTCTTCTGCGATTGCGAATTGTCAAGTTAGCTTCTTTAGTTCGATCTGTTCTGAAGCAATTGTAATCTTCTCAGGTTAAGTGAGAATCTATCACCATGTATCGGCTTGCCACCAACATTGCTTCAAAAGCTAGGTAGATCTATTCGATGCGATTTGAATGCTGCTTTTTGTTTTCTGTGAATTTGTTTCTGATTGGTTCCTCGGAGATCGTAAAATTGCGAGAAACTGATGGGGATTGCTAAAGATATATATGAGTTTAGTTAGCAGAAATCGCATTAAATTGAATTTTCTCTGCCCTCGGAAAATTTTCTTCATCGCTAAACTTCATCGATGACTGTAGCTTCTTCCTTTTCTGAAAGTTGCTTTCTTTTATTGAAATGATTTATCTTTCTTTGTTCTAACAGGATTGCCAGAAACTGTACAAGCCAGGTTAATTTTCTTCATTTTCTATATGGCTATACTATTTTAGCTGCTTTTTGGGTATGTACTGATCTGTATTCTGTGTATTGTTTTGTTAGATTGGAAGCAGGCTTAATTCTACTAGGAATTATGCAGCAAAAGACATAAGGTTCGGTGTTGAGGCTCGGGCTTTAATGCTAAGAGGTGTCGAGGAGCTTGCTGATGCAGTTAAAGTCACTATGGGACCCAAGGTATAAACTTATGTTACAGATAGTTTCTGTTCAAGAGATTAATATTGTAAGTGAATCTAGTTAACAAGGGGAAAATGTAACGCCCTAGTGACAACCATCATCAATTGTCTGTTTTTATTACCCCACAGCGTCTGGTACAACAGTCTGAAACCATTTTCTAAATTTCCTTATCCTGTAAGGGTCGTAATGTCATCATCGAACAAAGCTGGGGTGCACCAAAGGTGACAAAGGATGGTGTTACTGTTGCCAAGAGCATTGAGTTTAAGGACAGAGTTAAGAACGTTGGTGCCAGTCTTGTCAAACAGGTTGCTAACGCCACCAATGATGTAGCTGGTGACGGTAAGGGTTCCCTTTCATTGTATTAAAACGTTTTTTTTTTGGTCTTTGGTAAGTATTAGTCTCCTATCTACTCATATTAATTGTTGTTTTTCTATCCGTAAAAAAAAATGGTTTTGTTTACAGGAACAACGTGTGCTACAATCCTTACTCGAGCTATCTTCACGGAAGGATGTAAATCAGTTGCTGCTGGAATGAATGCAATGGACCTAAGACGTGGCATCAAATTGGCAGTTGATACTGTTGTGACGAACTTGAAGAGCCGAGCACGCATGATTAGCACTTCTGAAGAAATTGCCCAAGTTGGAACAATATCAGCCAATGGAGATAGAGAAATTGGTGAACTGATTGCAAAGGCTATGGAAAGTGTCGGCAAAGAGGGAGTAATCACAATTCAAGTGAGTTGAATTTGATTCCTAAATATTAAATTATTTTGCTTATATCTTATGGTGACTTATGCTATCATCTCTTGACGCAGGATGGCAAGACCTTGTTTAATGAACTGGAAGTTGTTGAGGGTATGAAGATTGACAGGGGATACATCTCCCCGTACTTCATAACAAACCAGAAAAATCAAAAATGTGTAAGTATCCCACCTTGTTGCTTTATCAATTTAAGGAACTTCGCATTTGATTTTTTCTGCATGGATATGGTTTGCAGGAACTAGAAGATCCTCTCATTCTAATCCACGAGAAGAAAATTTCCAATATAAATTCTATGGTGAAAGTCTTAGAACTGGCCCTCAAGGTATAAACACTTTGGTGATTTCTTGAATGTCAATAACGTCTGCTGATATTCATTAAGTTACTTTGTGTCTCAATATCGAGATTATTTTTTCGCTGCCCTTTTTCAGAAGCAAAGGCCGCTGCTTATCATTGCTGAGGATGTGGAGAGCGATGCTCTTGCCACCCTAATTCTGAACAAACTTCGTGCTGGAATCAAGGTTTTTCTTTTAAGCCTTTTGTTATATGGCTTTTTTACTATGTCGTATTAGAAATTTAATTTACTTGGATTGATGTAAATGCCATCTCATTATATAGGTCTGTGCTGTGAAGGCCCCTGGTTTTGGAGAAAACCGAAAAGCCAATTTACATGACCTAGCTATCCTCACTGGAGCCCAGGTAAGCCTATAGTCCTATTTTACTATCTGCCAAGACAATCACACTCACACTAATGGCATGACCTATAATGTTCATTTGATGATTTCAATTTACAGGTAATAACAGAAGAGTTAGGTATGAATCTCGAGAAAGTCGACCTCAGTATGTTTGGAAACTGCAAAAAGGTTCGTTTGGCCCAATATCTTTGGATACATTTAGATACATTTTATATCACATGATTTTCATTTCGTAACAGGTAACTATATCCAAAGATGATACTGTTGTTCTTGATGGGGCTGGTGACAAAAAATCAATTGGGGAACGATGTGAGCAGGTTGGTTTATATTTCTCACTTATTATCATATAGAGGATCCAGGGATCTGCCTTAACTCATTTTGCCTACTTGTAAGGATGTTAAATATGTTTTAAATCTAAATAAATGACACAGATACGATCCATGGTTGAAGCGACAGAGTCTGACTATGACAAGGAGAAGTTACAAGACAGGTTGGCTAAGCTATCTGGTGGTGTTGCTGTACTAAAGGTAATGAAACTGCTCTCTTAACATCTCTGCTGGAGCACTTTAATGGACCAAAAGTTTATTGATGCACAACCAATGATGGGATATTCATGTGGGCTTTTAGATTGGAGGAGCAAGTGAGACAGAAGTTGGCGAAAAGAAAGATAGAGTAACCGATGCCCTAAATGCCACCAAAGCAGCTGTAGAAGAGGGTATTGTTCCAGGTAAAAAACTATCTGAATTCCCTAAGACAAACTTTGGTATAATTTCCTGGAAAAATAGATTACATTACTTTGTGCGAATTACAGGTGGTGGTGTTGCTCTTTTGTACGCGTCAAAAGAACTTGAGAAGCTTTCCACAGCTAATTTTGATCAGAAAATCGGTGTCCAGATCATTCAAAACGCTCTCAAGGTATATCTCTCATCACATCTTTCTTTTCTTCCTCTCCAACATAAACAGCTTATAGAATCTTACACTCAAAATCTTTCTTTGATGCAGACACCTGTTCACACGATTGCTTCCAACGCCGGAGTCGAGGGTGCAGTTATCGTAGGCAAGCTTTTGGAGCAAGATGATCCTGACCTCGGTTATGATGCTGCTAAAGGTCTCACAGTTTATACTTCATATGCATTAGAGAAATTTGTTTTCTAATCGTGCTTGGTCCACCTTGTTATTTCGCTATATACTCAACTAGCTTCTTTATTTTGCATTTGCTTTCAGGAGAATATGTTGATATGATAAAGTCTGGTATTATCGATCCTTTAAAAGTGATCAGAACCGCATTGGTTGATGCTGCAAGGTACACAAAGTTTGAAATTTATCGTCAAATTTTGTAGTTTATTGCATTGATTTGCTAATCTTTTTTTTCTTGGTTTATTCTATTGGTTAGTGTCTCGTCTTTGTTGACGACAACGGAAGCAGTTGTGACTGAGATTCCAACTAAAGAGGATGCGTCTCCGGCTATGGGCGGTGGCGGCATGGGCGGCATGGGCGGTATGGGAGGAATGGGTTTCTGATAAGAACCATAAACCCTAGCTAGGTTACTTTGGAAAATGTTGTGAAATGCGACGGTTGCTTCAACCACAAGGCACTAATTGATCCATTTTTTTTTATCATGATTGGAATAGAGAGGGACCTTCAGATTCTACCATGATTTCTGGACTTCCAATTCACATTTGATTTATAATATATAATAAGTTTTCTTGATCATGCAAGTCTTTTGTGTTATCTTCCAATATTCTTCAGATTAGAGTTGAGGGAATCTTCAAGGAGGTTTCGCATGGAGATTTCTAGTTCTTGCCAACTATTACCAAACCCTAATCACTTATTAACACGATATTTAGCTGTTTATATGTGGTTCAATTAATTAACAAACCATAGCTTCAAATAAAAAAGATTAAATTGTGTTGCCCGAAAAAGAAAGCGTGAGGGTGTGAATCTACTTGAAAGTTAAAACGGCCAAAAATCGCGTGGTGAAGAAGATTATGATTAGGAGCCTTGATGGGTCCCCGAAAAAAAAGTGATGAATCACAAAAACCAAAGTCTTTTTTGTCTTCACTTCCTTGTCCACTCCATAATCTGCCCTACTTATAGCAGTAAACCATAATCAAGGATAATTAATTTAATATTTTGGATTGATTTACAGCTTGGATAAACAGGAAGAAACGACTTGATTTGATTTGGTTAGTTGGTCAAACTCTCCACACAACCCATGTGTTCGAACTTCCGTGGAAGCTCGAATAATAAATCCACTAAACTAGATTACCAAAAAAAAAATATATATATAGAATTAAAGAATGTTCTTAAACTTCTAGTTTACATATTGTCACTTGTCAAATTGTTTGGGAAAATGAAACTAGTAAATAAAGAGAGAATGGCGAAAAATACTAATTGAGGCTTGATGATGAATTAGCTTAACGAGAAAAGTATATATCTAGGCAAGAAATTTAATGTATGATGATTACACCCTTCCAAAAACATATAGTTAAACTACTAGTAATCATAGATTTAATTTGAGAAAGTTTTCACTTTCTTTATTTCTTTATTGATCTACGTGGCTGTCCATTGAAACGTTTCCTCGTGCTCGGGGAATGTTCCTTCTTATTTTATTATGAAATTTGCAATGTTCAAAGTTCTCAATTAACAAGTTTCATTTGATGTGATTAAATCATTAAATATAAAAAGAAAAAAAAAAAAAGAACACTCAAGCAGAAATTCAACATGTGTGTCTGATACTATTCATTAAGAAAACTTCTTTTTATAAAAAGTAGAAAAATCTACAAAATTACCAAAATAGATTTTTTTATTAAAAGAAAAGCCAAAAGAAAGAAGAAGAAAAACATAGGTGCACAAGTATTTTAATCGGTCATAAACATAATTGGACTAAACATATTGGTCAAAGAAGATCAAGATAGTAGTATTTTAATCGTACGGCTAAAGACAGAGGTGCACAAGTCATGATAATGAAATTGTAACATAGAATCACACACCAGAGCATGTCTTTAAATCGAGTTTCGAACCGCTTCTTCTTTACTCTCTCTGCGAGATTGTCGTCTGAGAGAACACTGGACTCACACTTCAACTCTCAAGCTTCTTCTTCTTCTTCTCATTCTTTGGCGTTTGTGTCTATTTCTTCAAGGCGGAATTCTAGTCAGAGCCAAAAAGGGTCAGATCTTCTTACCATAAATCTAAGCTTTTTTCTTAATTATTGATCGAGTTTCGTAGATACCCAATTATGGGTCTGAGAATCCCTTTTGACTTGTAAAAATTATAGGGATTTTATTAACCACTAGGTGGAATTGTGTTGTGTTGCGTTATTGATATATCATTGCCATTTATTTCTGCTTTTTTTTTGGTGATAACAATACTCTTGAACACCTTAAAAAAACGTTATAAGCATAATTACGTTAATGGGAGAAAAAATTTGACGAATTTATGTGATATGGCTCTGGTTTTGACATGAAAAATTTCTTAGAAATCGATAATTCTAAATACATTTTCTCCTGAAATGTAGACCTTTTAGAGTTGTTTTATGTCATCTATTTAAAACAATTGGCTCACATTTTGAAAGAAAAATCTGATTTTGATTTAAACAAGAGAGATTTAGTTCTTAGAATCTGGCATAGTGCAACATCAGATCAAGTTATTCAAAACAATCACTATTTTCTGGCTATTTTCAATTTTTTAAAGGTTTTGGCAATGAATGATCGACGGGTGAGATCATTGCAGATCAGTCCTGGAGACTTAGAGGCTGCTCAGCTTGATGAACTCATTAGGGAAATTGAACAGAGGAGTCTCTTTTACTACCAAGAGAAAAAAAAATCTTTGAGAGCTCGCTATGTCTACGGAACCATCTTCTTGATCATGAACCTATGCGCTTGGTTCATCCGTGACTACGCACAAAAGGCTCTGGCCTTGCTCCCATGTAATATCATCAATCTTTTGAGATCTATCTAATTTTGAATTTAAAAATGTTCAATGATATATATACACTTTATTTTGAAATCAACGATGCAGATGTCAGTAGTTGTGGACCAGAAGGAAGTCATTGTTTCCATACGCTTGGGGTACTCCGCGTGAGTCTAGGATGTTTCGTATCCTGAAAACTGAAATATTTTGCTGAGTGAATCACAATGTTAGATAATTGGTACTATGTTTATATAAGTTTAGTTATCCATAACAATCAAGATATTTTTCCTTATTATGTTCCTCTCAACATGGAACACAATGAAACTCCACGATGCTCAAACCAGTTGGCACTCGGATAATTGGACCTTCAAGTTTTTCCTGCTGGTTTTAGCCATGGTAGCTTCTTTCTTCATACCTCAGCTTTTCATCCAAATTTACGGTATGTTCCTCTCTCACTATAGCTCTATAATCTTTTTTCCATTTGATCTTATCGGTTTGGATCACGACAATGATGTTTTTCCTTACAGGAGAAATCGCACGTGTTGGTGCTGGGTAAACTCATCTGTCAAGTTATTCTCTTGTAAACAATTATGTAAAAGAAACATATGATTGTCATACCTTTTCTATGGTTGCATAGGATATTTCTTGGTCTTCAGCTTGTAAGTGTTATCGAATTCATCACTTGGTGGAATAACTACTGGATGCCTCATGATCAAAGTAAGCAAATGTAAGCAAGTATCAGTCACTACAAAAGTGTGCATGTGGTGTCTGTGTGGATATATCACCTGTTGGTTACTATGTTTTCTGCAGCTGCTCCTTTGGTTTGGTCATGTCAATAGTTTTCTACATCGGTTCTGTTTGTGGGATCGCAGTGATGTACTTCTTCTATGCAGCTTCTACTGCTTGTGTCCTCAATATTTTCTTCATCTCATGGACCGTTCTTATTCTTACCGTTATGATCGCTATGTCTCTACATTCAAAGGTACATTTCCTGATTTTTGCTTGATGGTAACATCTTGATTGATCTCTGATTCAAATTCTGATGCTTTTCATTAAAGGTGAAAAGAGGACTTCTGTCTTCCGGCATTATGGCTTCCTACATTGTCTTCCTATGTTGGTCTGCCATCAGAAGGTAAAACAAAAAACCAAAATCTGACTGTTGTTTGATTGGTTCTTCAAAACATTACTAAAGTACATGTTATGTACCAGCGAACCTTCACATACGAAATGCAATGCGCACACTCAAAACGGTCATACTGATTGGATTACCATACTGGTAAGAGCTAAACGCCTCTTCTTGAGTTTTTACTTACTTAGTCTCAGTCCCACTTTTTTGTCTTTTTCCTTTGTTCAGAGTTTCCTTATAGCTATAGGCGCCATTGTGATGGCAACATTCTCAACCGGGATTGATTCAGAATCATTCAGGGTAAGTTTACACTCAATCTCAGCTTGGAAATCAAGACTTATGACTCAAGACATTGAATCTAATTACAGTTCCAATTCCGTAAAGACGAAGCTAAAGAAGAAGATGATATACCATATAGCTACGGATTTTTCCATCTTGTGTTCTCCTTAGGAGCAATGTACTTTGCTATGTTGTTCATCAGCTGGAACCTCGCAGATTCAGCTCGGAAGTAAGAAAATTTTTCCATCTGTATAATCCAAATTTCATCTTCAGGGTTTGTCTCTAACTAGACTGCAACAAACTTGAGATCATGACTATGAAATTGTATCATACAGATGGAGCATTGATGTAGGGTGGACAAGCACATGGGTGAAGATAGTGAATGAGTGGTTTGCCGCAGCCATATACCGTAAGTTATAATGTAAAGCTAATGGTTTCAGTTCTTGATCTAACAGAAGCTCTAAATGAGAGAGAACGTTGCAGTCTTTGTAATCCATACCAACTAGGTTGGTTAATTCCATTTTTTTTTGTTTACTGATTTTGGGTTTTTATGGGTTTCGGATACAGTTTGGAAGCTGATTGCTCCTATTGTGAGACAGCCTAGAGTTCATGAACAACCTCAGCCAACAGCAGCAGAAGTCAGCAGATAGATGATGTGAACTTGCCCAGAATTGTGCAAAGTTTTGAAGTGAATAAAGAAACAAATCAAGAATCCTTAAACATTCATTCTTTATAAAGTTTTTCTTAGCGGCGGTAGAGAATTTTCTATTGGGATGTGGATGTATGTAAACAAAGACATCAACGATTAAGGAAAAAAAGACCACAAGAAACTAAAAAAGGAAGCCTGGTTGGTCATTTCTTATCAGATCCTGGAACAAACCAGCGAATGTTGGGGAAGTAAAAAGGAGACTGAGACCAGCTTATTTTGGTTGTTGCAAGATCAAAAACACCGTTACTACTTTGAAAGACTTCATGGGTCTGAGGCGGCCAAACATCATCAGCAACGAAATAGATTGAATCGCTCTTGATGTTTTCTTTAGCTGATGGTACTGCTAATGTGAACCCATCACCAAAAACCAACATCTCATCACCCAGAGAATCAACTCGTTCCCATTCGTGGCCTTGAAGTTGAAGATTTATCTTAAAGATGTAGAACAAACGTTTTTCTTGGTTCTCAGGGAATCCTTTCAAGCTCAGAATGATCAGAACATCTCCTGAAGTCGTGATTGCTACTCTCCTCTTCCAAATGTATTCCCACGGTTGCGGAACATAGTAAAACGGATGATTCAGATACGGGTTTTCCTCCATGATCTCATCCGGGATATCACCAGAGAAATCAAAGATCTTGATGTAATGATCAGAGGTATACACATAGAGCTTTTGGTCCTTGTAAGCCATAGCCGAACACTTTGTGCCTTCAAGATGCCACCAACAATCATCACCTTTCTTGTAAGAGAACAAGAAGAGATCGTTGTAAATCCAGCTAACCACATAATCTTTGGTTTTCTCATCAACCCACAAAACAGCCGTCTTGATATACCTGTTGATGATCGTCTCACGATCCATCCGAGAGTGTTCAAGGAAGAAATCGCCATCTTTCTTTCGTCGGAGTCTCACTTTACCTCGCCGCGATAGCGATAGAGAAGGGAGATTGATTATCTCGGCGGTAAACACGTTTAAGACGAAGAAATCGAGACGATGATTCACCATCAGAAACCAGTTACCGTAACTCGCGACGCAACGGCTCTCGGATAACTCGTCTCCGAGGTCTCTCGTCTCGTAGGTCCTGTCTTCTCCAGGATCGAACAGCTTGCAAGATTCCGAGACGGAGTGCTTATCCGGGAAACGAATCAGCCATGGATACCTGTTTCGCGATCCCGCGACGCATGATTTCGAAACGGAATACCAGGTCGAACAAACTGTTCTTGCGCGATGGAAATCTGGGAAGCTCAAGTTTTCGAGGATCAATTGCAAGTTATCGGAACAGATCTCTGAAGAATGGAGGTCTCTAGATTTCATCTTCTCTTCTTTCTCAATCGGATCGATCATTCCTTCTGCTCTTAGGGCTTCCGTGTTCCTAATATCATTTGTTTTCGATTTTGTCCCAAAATTTGAATGGTTTTCAAAAATTTTAAGATATATATATCTACGAAATATACTGTATATTATTTACGAAATACCTAAACCATTATAAAGAGTAATATTAGTATAAAAATCAAATTTTAATCATTAGTATAATCTTTTTAATTATTAGCATAAAAATTAAAATTTAAACAATCATACATGTATTGAGGATCACATTGGTCATTATTAATTAAGCAGATGTTAAAAAAAAAAAACAATCCTAAAAAAATGTGAGGAAATAACCCATAATCAACAAATAGAGTTGATTTCAAAAAATCTGGGTCAAGAGGCAAGAGGCTTTCCGATAAAAGCATCCTGATTAAAAATTTTCACATTCAAAATAACAAAACAAAAAAAATGCCGAATCTTAAAAGAAATTAAATTAGCAGCGACACCTTTTGTTACTACATTAACTGTTAGAAAGACAAGTAAGAAGAATTAATTAAAACCAGCAAAATACTATGCATTAAAGAAAAATAACCTATTTGTTGAAAAGAAATATTAAAAAAAGAAACCTAATTAAAGTAGAATCAAGCTTGATTTATGGACAAAACTTGACCAAAAATAGCTTCCAGAGGATCCGAGACACCAATAAAGTCTACGTAAGTCTGACAAATGGAGTACAAACATCAGACAAGAATTTGCGAAGAAACCATTGTTCACATTTGCTTTAAGAAACCTATGAAATCTATAAATCTGTAAAGACATACACAAATAAGTATCTTGTGACCCTCCCAAATTTCAAGAGAAGTCGAATTATTAAAAACAATGAATCTTGTATTTATTTTGCTGTCTATCATAATTGCTTCGCATTTTGGGTTGAATGAAGCTAAGTGCCATAAAAATACTGTAGCTTTTCAAAACAACCTTAATATTAGTCGTAGCATTCTCAAAGTCCATTGCAAATCCAGAGACGATTTAGGCGACCACTTTATTAGATTTCAAGATGTTGCATACAATTTTAGTTTTCATGATCATATCATTCTCAAGACGAGATTCAAATGTATGTTGTGGAAGGGAGCTAATCTGGAGTTTCATAAAAACTTTACAGCATATGAAGGAGATCCTTATTGTAGATGTGGGGCGTTACACATGGCAGGCACGAGATGATGCTATTTACTTCTCATACAACCAAGTAATTCTTATTTCATCTTATGAGCTAGCTATGTTGCCTTTCCTTTTTTCGGTGTTAGAATAGACACCTAAATGGATTAAAAGAAGTATATATGTTTTCTTCCTAATGTACGTATCTCTGTTTATGAATCATATATCTATTAAATTTAAGAATATACATATTTGCACATAGAAAAATATCTCACACCTATGTTCTTTTGTCAACTTGGTAAGTCTATATTCAGACATCGAGATGCAACATCCAAAATCGCTAGCAAAACTGTACAAAAAACTTGAAGACGATTGTAAAACGAAATGAGACAAAAATATTAGAGGTGAAATTTGAGACAAGATCGGGAACTCGTAGTCTAGATTTTTGTGGTTTTAGAAAGACCAAATATTGAGACAAAAATTTGAGCGGTCTTAGACAAAAGAAAAATAATTACGGAACATCAACAAAATTTTGGTCAGTTTAAGCGAACAAATGTGATGTTCTCTATTTCCATTAATATACAAAAACTCTTAATAAAATTTAAAAATTTATTCTTTTGCTTAAGTTCCATAAGTCTTCAATATATCCTTGCAAAGTGTAGAGGATCTGTATGTTGGGATTGGGTTAACTTAGGTTGCTCTTAAAATCATAAACTTAATCAACAATGAAACCACGAATTTCCAAGGAAAATTAATGCTAAAAAATCTTCAACAATAACGAATAAAAAAAAAGTCTACCAAACAAATACTTAATCAAATGGTTAATTAACATATATCCAAAGTCAACTTGGCTCTGCTTCAGCTTCAGCTGGGGGTTCTCTCTGACTAAGACTTAAACATATCCTGGAACAAACCACCGAGTCTCATCAATCGAGTTGCCTACTTTCTTTGCCCATGTTATTGCACTTGTCGCAAGGTCGAACACGCCACTATCTTTACCTGGCCAAACGTCGTCTTCAACGAAGCAGATGGAACCGGCACTGACAGATGATCTCACCGTGACACCATGACCAAATATCAACATCTCATCTCCAATAGAATCTACTCTTTCCCACTTGCTACTCTCCACATTCATCTTAAAGATTTGAAACAAAAAGTTCTCTCCCGACACTCTTGAGCTCTGAATGACCAGAACCTCTCCTGAGCTCGTGATCGTTACTCTCCTCTTCCAAATGCATTCCCTCGGTCCCATTTCGAAGCTGAAACGATGGTTAAGATACGAGTTTTCTTCGAGGGACTCTCTCGGGAAATCTCCAGAGAAATCAAGAATCTTGATGTAGTTATCAAGAGTAAACACATAAAGCTTGTTATCCTTAAACGCCATATCTTCACACTTTGTGCCTTCAAGATTCCTCCTCCACGCTTCATCTCCTTTCTTGTATGTGAACAAGAAGTTTCGTTTGTAAACCCAAGCCACGAAAAAATCCCTTGATCTCTCGTTAATCCACAAAACAGCAGATTTTTTTGATTGGACGATGTCGTTACGACCGATGAAGCATTCCCACTCTTCTAAGTCATCATTTTGTTGGATCCCAAGAAATGATAACTCCATTGATGGAAGATCGATCCTCTCGCGAGTAAACACGTTCAATATATTGAAATCTAGACGTTGATCTACCATCAGAAGCCAATTGCTAGAACTAGCGAGACAATAGGTTTTGGATAAGTCGAGTCCGGGATGTTCGATTTCTCGAACCTTGTCTTCTTTGGGATCGAATATCAAAGTAGAATACTTACGAAATAGAACTCGACATGGATACAGAGGTCGCACACATGTTGTGGAAACGGAATACCAGTTTGAGCAAACGGTTCTTGCTCTATGAAAATCCTTACAGTTTAACCCTTTGAGGATCGATCGCAAGAGATCGGGACAAAGCTTCGACCAATCATGATTTTTAGACATTGTCGTCTGTTCAAAATCTATCCGATTGCTAGAAGCTTATGCATGTGAAACGTTAAAACTAGGGTTTGGTTTCCGGACTCAAGAAACTATCAATATTTGGGCCGTTGTGGAATTTTTGGGCCAAAGCCCATATTAACGGACTCAGCCGATAAGTACTACCAAACGTTATCATTACTAGGGATATATCCGCGCAGGTTTTGTTTTCTAATAGTTTAATATCATCTTCTAATTTATATTGTATATGAAATTATAGATAAACTAATTCTTTGTAAAACCAAAACTTGCAATGTAAAGTGCAAGTCTTGATAATATTGATTTGACAACAGTATTGTACTTCAAGTGGTCATTTGGGGGCACAAAACATCAATATAGACTGTTCCAATTTCACTGGCTAGTGCAATTAAGATAGCGCATCATATGCCTTTAGAAAAATAGTGACAATTGGAAAAATTCAATTCTAACCCTTGTAATCAATCAGTTTTCATCATAATTATTCTGGGGTCAACATCTAAAATTGTGCATGAAGATGAGCATTATTGCCAATACAGTACCCAAGCCTTACGAGTTACCATCTCATAAATAATCAAATTAGTAAA
The DNA here is from genome assembly GCA_900406395.1 of Kernera saxatilis. Taxonomy (NCBI): domain Eukaryota; kingdom Viridiplantae; phylum Streptophyta; class Magnoliopsida; order Brassicales; family Brassicaceae; genus Kernera; species Kernera saxatilis. Next base: position 13,454 of record OVAY01001274.1, on the reverse strand, counting down.
TTTAATCATTCTCCTCCGTATCTAAGGACATGAGAACAGACTTTCCCCTGTTCCACTTTCTTAAAAGCCAAAAATAACATTTGAAGCCTAGCAGAATCATTGACAATCTTACCTCCCTTCGTCCCTAAAGCTACATCTCGGGTCACTGTTCCAAAATCAGCATCGCCAAATTCATTTCTACTTTTAGTCCCATCATCACCAGCCACTTTTCGCTTAACCCCAGGTCCCCCAGCTGGCTTCACTACCAGGTCAGGAGCTTCACAGCTCACGACATCAGCTATATACGATTGGCATGACATTATCTTTTACCTGCATATCAGAGACCTTGGAAAATAATATCAAAAATGAGCTTTGTTCAAAGAATAATAAAAGTTTTAAGTAAACTTTGTTCAGAGCTTATCGGACAAAATCACCAAACCAAATTATTCTCCTTTTGTCTTCACGAAACCAATATTAAGATCTATAACATACGTTTCGCACTCTCCAAGACGCAGGGAAAAAAATGGCTTACACGAACGGAGATATCGAGGGAGATGGATGATTTTTGAATGGTAGGATTAAAAATCCTTCTCCCGTCTCCGCTCTTAAACAGTGAAATCACAAACAGAAATGTAAAAACAAATTTCAGAAAATGCATAGAGTGAGAAACCTGAAGCTAGATCTGAAATCTCCAAGTACCATGATTACCTAACTCAAGGATGACGATGAATGGTTATGTGAGTCTCGCCGGGCTCCGTGGAGAATGATTTCAGTGCACTTCAATCTCAGTTGTAGGACTGTAATTTCAGAAGAATTAATAAGAGTTGGGAAACTACAAATAAAAGTTCGAATGAATAGAGATTTTTCCTATTTGTATTTAACCTAACGATTGCATTCAACTGGAAGGATAAAGAAGCGGAAGCGACAGAAGCAGTAACAACTCGCGTGAGAAGCTGAAAAGGAGTTTGAATTTCTTTGGACACGTGTCAGCCTCTCCCTTGCTCACGTGGCATGCTCGGGAGAGAGCCCCTCCTTATTTCATATATATATGATTTGACAGTTGGTCTGAAAGAGAGCTTTTGCTAGAGTCTGGACTTGATCTCGGTGAGTTTTTCTTCTTTCATTTTTCTTCTTTTTTTGTAGAATCTTAGTGTCCAATAAACGAAATTTAGAGTAGTAGTAGTAGTAAGATCTGTATATTGTCATTGAGTTACTTATCCTTGCAAATATTTTTTCTAAGAAACACCAATTTTCGTTGAAAAATCATGCTGAATCCGGAAAGCCAAAGATAAACAATAAAAGCCTACAACAATCATTACTAGAATCAAAAGTCAGAGTAGCAAAACAACGTTGCCTCTGCTTCATCTGCTAAGTCATTTAAGACTGGACCTAAGGAGAAACCAGTCTCCTGATCAAGCCTAAGCATATCCTGGAAGAAACCAGAAACTTCTCAACAAGCAAGCATATCCTGGTTTAGGAGGCCATGTGATTGTACTTGTTGCAAGATCGAATACACCGCATTTAATCCGTCTTTTGCGATTCAAATAATCACTACCAGGCCAAAGATCATCATCATGGAAACAGATAGAATCACTCTTGATTCCCTCACCACTAATCTCTTTGATCGGGGCTTTTATCGTGACTCCATGACCAAATATCAACATCGCACCTCCAAGAGTATCTACCCTTTCCCAGTTACCACTCTCACAATTCATCTTAAAGATGTAAAACAAACGTTTCTCTCCAAACCCTTGTAAGCTCAGAACGATCAAAACCTCTCCTGAGTTCGTAACCGCTACTCTCTTCTTCCACACGTATTCCCCAGGTTGAGAAACAAAGTTAAAACGATGATTACGATACGGGTTTCCTTCCACAATCTCATTAGGCGAGTCTCCAGCTAAATCAAGAATCTTGATGTACTGATCAGATGTATACACATAAAGCTTGTTCTTCTTATACGCCATAGATATACACTGTGTGCCTTCAAGATTACACCAGGAATCATCTCCTTTCTTGTACGAGAACAAGTAATGCTGCTTGTAACTCCAAGCTACAACATAATCCCCCGTTCTCTCGTTCATCCACAGAACAGCTGGTTTTTTGGAGGAGATTATGTTAGTACGCTCGATGAAATGATCCCACTCTTCTTTCCGTTTGAATCTAGCTTGACCAAGAAGCAATGACTCCATCGATGGAAGATTGATCCTCTCGCGAGTAAACACATTCAAGAGATAGAAATCTAGACGAGAATCAACCATCAGGAGCCAATTGCTGCAACTAGCCATAACATGGCCTTTGGAAAAATCGATTCCGGGATGTTCGATTTCGTGAATCTTGTCTTCTCCGGGATCGAACAGCAAAGTAGAACACTTATGGAATAGAATTCGCCATGGATACAGAGGTCGCACACATGTTGTGGAAACGGAGTACCAGTTTGAGCAAACGGTTCTTGCTCGATGAAAATCGTGAGTGCTTAAGCCTTCGAGGATCGATCCCAAAAGATCGGGACAAAGCTTGGACCAATCATAACGGATTCTAGACATTGTCGTCTCTTGAAATCAGTCCGATTGCTGTGGAATGCGTGTGCGATACTGATGACAAATTAGGGATTTTTGGTTTTGAACGGAAGAAAACGATTAATGGGCTGAAAGCTCATATAAATGGGCCTAACCCCAGGACGAGAAAAGCCCGCGGACTAAAACAAGGTTAGGAATGATACCGCGTATATAGTGTTCGTCAATCAGAGAAGTCTTGATCTCTATTAAAAGCTGAATGTTCAACAAAACATAAACTTCCTCAAAGATTAAAAAAATAAAAAAAAAAAAATTCTCCTTGGTGAATTATGCTAAATCTGCAACAACAACAAAAAAGCAAAGCTAAAGCAAGTCAGTAATAGTCACATTTAATTAACACACATAAGTTTTTTTTCTATTTAGTAAACTTATACAAATGATTTTTGTTTAGAATATCTGCGAAATATAATTTGATTTTTTTATGAAACAAAAATATTTTTTTTGTCATCTATTATATTATGATCTGAAATATTTGATATTATACTACTATAAATTATTATCATTTATATTATCAATAGATTGAATCTAATTATATGCAACACGTGATCATAACGAACAGCTCCACAAACGATTTTACAATGACAATTCTCTCCACAACACACAAATCCATGACAAAAGAGATAAAGCAGGTGAAACTCTAGCTTTAGGCGCAAAAAAAATAGACTAAGTTAAGGACATTAATTTCAAAAAATGGAGTGTAGTCCAATAGGTGATTTTTAACATTATTTTTTCTTGGTACTTGGTTCAAATCCAAAAAAATGACCCCACATCCATAATAGATAGCTTTACCTTCAACACACAAAACTAAAACTACGACGAACGAACGACACATTCATATTCGGATAAGATTTGTATCCATATGACGAAAATAATATTTGACTATATTTGTCCGCTCTGATTCATGCGGGTTAAGTCCTAGTTTCACTAAAAACAAGAACTTTGTCGGTAACTAAATCACAAATTTGCAAAGCTAGCCTAGAACTGCACTGGGAAATCATGCTAAATCTTTTTTTTGTTTTTAAGTAAAAGCTAAAATACAGTCAAAATACTTGATCAAATTGTTGATAAACCCGAAATCAAAGACTGATATAAAAGAGAGGAGACAAACTATATGATTGTTTCTCAAACTAAAACTTCAAAACCTAAGAAGAAGAGTTTCACATAAAGGCTATAATTAAAGACTAATTAGCATATCCTGGAACAAACCAGTAAATGTTCGAAGACCGATCATCTGATCTTGTATGCCATGTGATAGTACTTGTTGCAAGATCGAACACACCGCAATTTGATTGTCTCTTCCTTGTAAGATAAGTATCAGACAAATGATCATCTTCAAGGAAACAGATTGAATCACTCTTGATTCCTCTATCTTTGACCGGTCCTCTTATTGTAACCCCATGACCAAAAATCAACATCTCATCTCCCAAAGAATCTACTCTTTCCCATTTGCCAATCTCAAGATTCAACCTAAAAATGCAAAACTTTCTATTTAATTCGTTTAAGCTTAGAACGATCAGAACCTCTCCTGAGTTCGCGATCGCAACTCTCATCTTATAAATCGTATCTACAAAGCGAAAAGGATGACTAAGATAAGGGTTTTCTTCCAGGGTTTCCTTAGGGAAATCTCCAGAGAAATCAAGAATGTTAATGTAATGGTCAAAGGTATAAACATAAAGCTTGTTATCTTTGTAAGCCATATCTTCACACTGTGTGCATGTAATACTCCATCGCTCATCATCATCTGCTCTTTTCTTGTATGAGAAGATATAGAACTGTTTGATAGACCAAGCAACCACAAAATCTCCATTTCTCTCGTTTATCCACAAAATAGCTGTCTTTGTGAACCTAAAATCATCCCACGTCACGAGTAACTTGGTGCCGTAAAGCTCAAGGAAGCATTCAAAGTCATCGTTTCGTATGAATCTAAATGGGCCACCACGAAATGATGACTTTAATGAAGGAAGATTGATTCTTTCGCGAGTAAACACATTCAAGAGGTGGAAATCTAGACAATGATCTACGATTAGAAGCCAATTACTGTAACTAGCGAGACAATGGATTTTGGAAAAGTCGATTCCAAGAAGGTTTTTGTGGTAGGTACTGCCTTGTGTAGGATCAAACAAGAGAGAATTCTGACCTTGGAATGCGATGAGCCATGGATAAAGAGGACATGTTCGGGAAACCGAATACCAGTTTGAGCAAACGGTTTTTGCTCGATGAAAATCCAAAGAGCTCAAGCTTTCGAAGATCGATCGCAATAGATCGGGACAAAGCTTTGACCAATCATTATTTCTTGACATTTTCGTCTCTCTCCAACACTCTGGGAGGCTTGCGCTTGATTTAGGGTTTTTGTTTCTTGTGTAAACCGAGCGAAGCATATATTCGGATATTCCGTTTCAACATCTTTCATTTACCCCTTTTTTATAGTAAATATTGTTTGTTAGTCTATGAAATCAAATTGAGTTCGATGGCAAAATACAACACTGAGGATTTTTCATTAGAGATGGTCAAATCCGATTTAACCGATCCGTAACAAAATCGCAACAAAATAACTCATGGAAATTATTTTAATTAAAATATATTTGTCTCAAAGCTGAATCTATAAACAGAAACCGAAAACATATCTAACCTGATTAGACGACTGTTTAAAATTTACATAATTAGTTGATAATTTAATATATAGAGGAAGAAGGACAGACTTTGTATGCAAACCCAAAACAATCTGATGGAAAAAAACTCTTAAATCTCAATTAATAAACACTAATCAAGAAAGTATATAACAAAACAACACAGAACAAAAATAAATTGAGCTAATTATAACTCACGAAGACTAGGAATAAACCACCTCGCATAACCGAAGTTACGATTCGTGTAAACATTTAGAAACCTCTCCAACGATTGAGTGGAAACATCGCCACAATAAACAGACTTATCTCTACTGTAATAAATCGAGTTTGGTTTGGTCCCATTAACTGCTGGTGGTATGGTCACACCAAGGTCCGTAATCCAAGATTCTCCCCCTAATGACTCCACATTATCCCATCTTGTTCCTTCTGAATTCATCTTTAGAATTTTAAAAATCTGATTCAACCGATTCCTAACCAACAAAACATCTCCAGAGACGGTAACTCCAATCTTAACCCGCCATTGACTATCATACATAAACGGATTATGATAAACGTTATTTGGTATCGCTCTAGGGAGTTCTTGAGAAAAATCCAAGATTCTGATTCGATTTAGACGACTTAAAACGTAAAGCTTGTTGTTTTTGTAGACAAGATCTTGACATCCATGGAGAAGCAGCTCAGGGCCTTCTCTTGTAGGTAACTCTCTCCAGAAACCGAATCCACGCTTAGTGAACATCATATAGAAGAGACCTATCGACCAGACGACTCTGTAATCTTTGGTTTTCTCGTCGACCCATAAAACCGCTTTTGTCCGGTTTAGAGCGTTTCTTGCGGTTATGAACGATTGATTGATTATGAAGATGAATTTTTTGTCTCGGTGTCTCCGAACACTTAGCCTCCCTTGGTGGGACTCTAATGGCGGAAGATCGATTCTCTCGCGTGAGAAAACATTCAAAACATATAAATTCGATCGAAGGTCTAACATTAAAAGCCAGCTTCCGGAAGTCGCGATACATCGGTTAGTAGAGAAGTCATAGCCGAGATTGCTCAATTTGTAAAACCTACCTTCTTGGGGATTGAACAATTGACATGAACCACTCTTTGGTCTAGCGGGAGAGAAGATAATCATCCATGGAAACTTGTCCTCTATTTTAGAGATTTGTTTGCAAACTCTGTACCAATTCTTGCAAACAGATCGAGCATTGAGATAACTGATGATGCTCAAACGTTCCAGAATCAGCTGTAATACATCGGAGTTAAGCTCCGACCAGTTCCGGTTTATCGACATCGAGATTTGCCTCATCTGGACGAGTACTTAATTCTGTTTTGTAATGGTTTCTGAACTTCTCTCAATCAATTCAGGAATAGTAAACTTTTAGTTTTATTCATAATCAATATATGTTTCAAACTTTATGTCGTAATTATCTAGGTCATTATTAATTAATTAAAAATTATTGCTAATCTTTTGGCTTCTAGAAACGATGTACTTTGCTACAACTCGATATTTAGATCTGTCACCAAGCAAAGCTTTAACAACTCAAAAATATATGACAGTAGGCAAGAAAGATCGATAATTCAAGTAAGAAAGTTTAGAAATTTGCAGGACTATCATCGAGTTGCTTCTCATCTTCAATCTCAACTTCCAAAATCTCAGGGATCCTCTGTTTCAAGTAGTTTCCAATTCGAGCTAGAACCATTGAACGTGTGTGCCAGAACTTGCCTCTTAGACTTATCTTAACGAACGGTCCGTCTAGTTCCACTAACTCTACTTGTCCTGTTATCCCAACCGATAAATCGAAGAGTTGTGCAAGCTGTATTACGTAACCAAAACACGATTTTTTTTTATTAGAGATTCACAAATTTGGAACTAGTAACAGAAGAAGAATCTTACACTAGTTCGTTCTGTAAAAAAAAAAAACAGAAAACGAACAAAGGTTCTTTCCTCTACAAGCGACAATACTCTGTTTTTTACCTCATACAGAGCATGACATCACACTGTTGCTTGAAACAGTTAGCTTTTTCGCTATCTTTTTCAATCTTTCGGTTCACAATGTGACCGACCAAAACTGAACCGAAGTGGCCTAACGGCTAACGGTACTAAATCTCTAAGGTCTTAACCTTTAAGAGAGGATCAAAATCGATTTCTACCTTGAATATTTAGGAGATTTAGTACAATGTTATTCGGTTGGTTCCGGTTTCGGTCTGACCTCGACAATTCTAATTTCTAAACGAACATAACCAAGGAGGAAGTGAATCGAGATCGACCCAGAAAAGCCGGTGCGATTTGGTTAAATTACATTCCGGTATCGTGAACCGGTTCTAAATCTCTCCCGTACCAATCTAGAATTAAGCAACCGATAAGAAAAAAGCTAACCTCGACGCGAGCATCGGATAGGACCAGACGGATATTATCCTCTGTCAAATCCAGCGGCGGAAGCGAAACTCCACCGCCGGAAACTGCCTCTGCCGTCGTCAATGTTCTTGCTCTTGATTTCTCCGCTAAGACTGTTCCTAAATACGCTGTCATTCTCGTTCTAACATTGCTGAATCGTACACGAAATCCGTTCCTGTGATCTACTAGCCTTCCGGTTTTGTGTGAGGGAAAATCCGGCGGAGTCGTACGGTGTCGGTACGGAAGCGCCACCAGTTCCATGGCCACTCAGTACCGCCAAAATGAGCCTGATTGGTTTAAGACATTGGTTCTGATAATGGTGACGGTGATGTGGCAAAACCTTAACCGTTCATTTTCACTTCATATCGAGTTATCGAGATCAGCACATGGGCTTAACGATTACAAAACCTTATGGGCCTAAATGCAATTGTCCAAAAGCCCGTAAAGTCACACAATTATTACCATTTTTTTTTTCATCTCTCACAAGTCAACAACACATTTAAAAAACAAATGCAAGTTACTATTCTAGTGGCTTTATAAATTTAGGCTAACACTTAAGAGTTTTGACCAACATATATATGGCTCCACGTAGTTCCACAAAGAGAATAATTAGATAAATTCATGAATTAATCACCAAAGAAAATTATTATTTGTGACTCTAACATTGTAGACACCAATAAAAATAAGGAATTAAGGGGAAAAAAAATAAAATCTAGAGATAAAATAGTGTTTTTGAATGATGGTGTCATTGACAAGTCACATGGTTACAAGCTTACAATCTGGTAAAGTGGAAAAAAATTGGAAATGAGGTGACATGGACATGTGTGGGCCTTCATTATCCACCATCTCGATCGTTCACACGCTTGTGTGGGTCCTACAGAGAGCATACGATTGCGTATACGTGTATACATGAAACGTGTGTTTGTGTATTAGTGTATGTATGTATATCATGTATATTAGTATATATTGGGATTTGGATTTGGTTTTGCATTTAAACACAACGTTGAATGTTTATGAGCCAAGTTTTTAATACGATTCCATATATCAATATATGTATATTACAAAAATATGCACAAGTTATGGTAGATGTTTTTATCAAAGAAAAAAAAGAGTTATGGTAGATGTGAATAGATCAACCATTCTACATTTTTCAGATAAGGTGAAACGCAAAGCCATATCCGTTTATATGTAATAATTGTTCTTCTTTTTTTTTTTGGTTAAAATGTAATATTTGTTATTTTCAATAATAATATATTTATACATGATGTCTTATATATACGTACTTAAGATTCGTGTTGAAATACATCTAAACAATATACAATTTTCGTCTCAGTTTTATATATATACTAGATTAGGATCCGCATGATATGCGGGTTTTTAATAAAAATTTTAGTTACATATAATTAAAAAAAATAAGTAAGTATCCGTTGCAATATAGTTATATAATTTATTAAGACTGGAATAATATGCGAGTTTTACTAAATAATTATATTTATATATAATTAATAAAATAAGTAAACATCCGTTGCTGATAACTGGTTGAACTTAATATAACGCATACTAATACGATGATAAACACGATTTTGATCTAATTGATTTAGATTTAAATAATTTTGATCGACTTTTTAATTCTCAAATTCATTTTTTTATATTTGATATCAATAAATAAGAGAATAAAAAAATGGAATCATACAATTGAATTTTGAAGACTCTACATCTTATTTATAACGATATATAGAGCATATTAAGATAATACTTTACAGAA
>OVAY01001273.1:0-32440 GCA_900406395.1 Kernera saxatilis | reverse complement strand
GGAGATGTTGATAAGAGGCAATAACCCTAGGCTGCCGCTTTACGATTTCTTTTTTTTTTCAGTTTTAGGGATTTATATATATAGATTTTGGTTTGGGGCATAACGGTCTTTTCTAATTTTTCTATCTTGTGGCTGCTTCATCGCGCATTGATCATGTCAGACGCTGGTGCCGTCAGGACACGTGGCGGTCTACGTTGGAACATGTTCAAAACTAACGTTTGATAAACAAATTATTTACTTTTATGCCATTTCCACTATCGCTTATGTAAAGAAAAAAGAAGTAATTTAGAAGAATTAAATTGACTCCTTTCACAAACCACTCGTGAACACGTCAGCCTTTTTTGTTCATAATGTTTTTACGTTTTCTTTTTTTGTTTTGAATGAATTATGTTGCATATCTATATGAAAAACATACTAATTTTTTTAAGGTGGTTAATAGGAATAAATATAATATTTTTCCTAAATTGGTTTAAATGATGAGGATATTTTAACTCTTAAATATCATATTTTAATTTTTTTACACTCTGCTTAAAGATGTTTTTTTTGTCTAAATACTTACTGGCACTATATATATATATATATATAGAAGATTTTAGATACCGAATCAAGTGATGTGTAGATAAGACCACAAGATTTACTACCAAAAAAAGACAGACCCTATTTAATCATCACGTTGAATAAATCTTCAACATCATCTTCCACTTTGTTTGGCCATCCACCTATATATAAACAACCATACTCTCCAATTCTGTACAAAGAACTGAAAAGATAGAAAAGGAAAGAGAAAAATAACACCTCTTGCTTGCTTGTTGTGTGTATTCATATAGATTTGTTCTATTTTTCTTTGTTTTTTTTTTGGTAATCATGGAGAGTGCTATAACAACAAACTCATCCTCGTCACCAAAGGGTCGGGGAGTAAATTTCTCGGCCCCGAGAAGCTTTTTTGTTAAATTTAGATCGAAATGTAAAGAAACCTTCTTTCCGGATGATCCATTCAAACCAATATCGCAGGAGCCAAACGGTTTGATCAAAACAAAAAAGGCATTAGAGTATTTTGTTCCAATATTTGAGTGGCTCCCAAAGTACAATCTGCAAAAACTAAGGTACGATGTGCTTGCCGGAATCACCATCACCAGCCTTGCCGTTCCTCAGGGTATCAGTTATGCTAATCTCGCCAGTATCCCTCCCATCATAGGCCTATGTGAGATCCCTTTTCCTTTATATTTTTCTTATGCTAACATTTATTTTATATGAATCATTGCATCCTAGCTATGAACATCATTAAGAAATATAAAAGCTGGAATTGGTTTTTGAAAAAAACGGTTAATTATGTTTCTGAAAGTGAGATGTCCAGAAAGGTGTAATTTCGATTTGCGGAAAAATAGGTTTTCTTTTCAATTAATTTGCACAGATTCTCTTCTTAGGCTCGATTCTCTCTCTTTTGGGTTTTCTTTTTCCTTTTTTTTGGATTTTGCTTCCGGCGATTTCTACATTTTTTTCACGACTGTTGTAATTTCAAATTAGTAATCTTAATTAAAAATCAGATGAAAAAAAATTCCATTATGCAAATTTGATTTTACTCAGTATATTTATTTTTTTATTCTACCGTGCCGTCATGCCACTATGGTACCAATAACTTTTTTGTTTCTCCATACTAGAAAGAACTTTAATATATTGTAGGATTAATACTCAATCTGAATATACAGTATGAAGCCACTTCATGAGTTTGATTTCTCAAGAGTGTCTTTTCATTCTCTGAAACGACTAATATAAAAAATAGATTTTTTTTTATAACCAAAAGTGAGTCTTTTTACATAAATCATTTATGAAAATTTCTACAATTTATATAAATAATTATATATATATATATATATAAATATATCAGCTGAAAAATGGAAATCCAAATATTCCATATCAAGATAAATTTTCACTGTTTTTCTTGAGTAACTAAAATTGGTAGAGGAACATAAAAACAGAAACCAAAACACTAATATGATATGATTAATTTAAGAACCTAAAATAGAGAAGAAATAGGCAGTACGTAAACGTCCATACAAACTTACGTTCGGTGTTGCCCAACTAGACTTGTCTCAATTTATTTCTCGATCCCATTTTGTTCTTATGAAACAACAATCAGGAACTCCTATATTAGGTTGATTATATTTTTCAAATATATGACAGTAAAATCATTGCACTTGGTTTTATTGACGTATGCATGTATCTAACAAATTCTCTTCTTTTTTTTGTTTCTTAATAAAAATGATGGGAATTCAGATTCAAGTTTTGTGCCGCCATTTGTGTACGCCATGTTAGGAAGTTCGAACACACTCGCGGTGGGGACAGTGGCAGCATGCTCTTTGCTGCTATCTGAGACAATCGGTGGGGATTTGTTGAAAAATGATCCTAACCTTTACCTTCATTTGATCTTCACCTCCACTTTCATCACCGGTGTTTTCCAATTTGCTTTGGGCTTCTTCAGGTTTTTTTTTAATCTATATATATGATATATACAATCTCTATCTCCTTGGTGGGAATTCTAACAATAATTTCTAACATTTAGTGGCTTTTTTTCTCTTATCTTTATTACGTTATAAAAGTTAAAAAAACTTTAATTACTACTTGTATAGTAATTAACACACATGCATGTATAGGTTGGGGATATTGGTGGATTTCTTGTCACACTCGACCATAACGGGCTTCATGGGCGGCACAGCTATCATCATTCTCCTCCAACAGCTTAAGGGCATCTTTGGTTTAGTCCACTTTACGCACAAAACCGACGTCGTTTCAGTTCTCCACTCAGTCTTCTCCCATCGCCATGAGGTCTCACTTTCTTCTTTTTTTCTTCTTCTTAATTTTAAAAAGATCCAAGAAAATACCTGTATGTGGCTAATTGTATTATCCTGGGAGGGTGTTACTTGGTGCAGTGGAAGTGGCAAAGTGCAGTTGCTGGGATCTGCTTTCTCTGTTTCCTCCAATCCACTCGATACATCGTATGCTTTCTTCTTCTACTTTATTTAAATCCTTTATCCGTTTATTTGAGACAAAATCATTGGACCCTCACAAATCTGCCACTTTTTCTATTCTTTTTCATGTAATCATTCCTCCACTTTTTTACATACCCATTTTGACTTTGAATTTTTTGGACAGAAAAAAATAAATTTAAATATTTTATTTAATCATAACAATTTAATTATCTTTATTTTTCATTTTTAAATATATGTTAGATAGTAAAAGTCAACTGCTTTCTCAAGTGCCTCACAAGAATATGTTTTGATACTATTGCAGAAGAAGATAAAACCAAAGCTATTTTGGGTATCAGCAATGGGTCCAATGGTGGTCGTCCTTGTGGGTTGTCTAGTTGCTTATTTGGTGAAAGGAGCGGAACACGGAATCCAAACTGTGAGCAATTTTCTTTGCAACTTCTAGCAATGCATTTATATACTAACAAAAACGCACAAACATAAACTTGAGCTTGGACAAGAGTTGAGTGGCCCAAGGGTCAAATCTTTTGTCACCAAGACCCATGTAATTAATGGGAAGGAAACATTTATATGATTTGTTAGAAAAAAATTATTATCGAAAAAAAAAACAAACTTGAGCGAACTGGCTTTAAGACTTGAGCAACAAGGGTTTCTATTAATAGTATGTTTCTGCATACAGGTTGGGCCTTTAAAGAAAGGACTAAACCCTCCTTCTATTCAATATTTGACCTTCGACACCAAGTATCTACCGTTGGTTCTTAAGGCCGGAATCGTCACTGGGCTCATCGCTATGGCTGTAAATAATAATTTTCACCATCTTTTATTTAGCTCATGTTTTGACCATATATATGTGTGATTTTATACGAACATTAATGGTTAATTTCAGGAAGGGATAGCGATCGGAAGAAGTTTTGCTGTAATAAAGAACGAACAAACGGACGGGAACAAAGAGATGATAGCATTTGGTCTTATGAACATAATTGGCTCCTTTACTTCTTGCTATTTGACAACGGGTAATTGATAATAGATATATAATAATAGCATTATGTTTCGATTGTTTGTTTGCTTTTATGCTTAGTGTGTATGTGTTTTTTTCAAATGGACTCACAACTTTTAGAATCTTAAGTAAAAAGATTAACCAACTGTAAACGCAAACGCTAACACAAATTAATAAACTTCTATTTTTGTTTGGCATTTCCGTTTACAGTTTACAAAACTATTTTGAAAAACTGAAAATGCTTTATTGTTTTAGATTTGTGAGTCCCATTTTGAAATATTTTTCAAGTAAACATAAAGGCAAATGTAGACAAAGCTTGTACACACGAAAATGTATATATATAGTTTGTGATGCTAAATCTTGGCCGGAATTTTCAGGGCCATTTTCAAAGACAGCAGTGAACTACAACGCGGGAACAAAGACACCGATGTCGAATGTAGTGATGGGCATTTGCATGATGCTTGTGCTTCTCTTCCTTGCGCCTCTATTCAGCTACACACCATTGGTTGGTCTCTCAGCCATCATTATGTCAGCCATGTTCGGGCTCATCGACTACGAGGAGATGTACCATCTCTTCAAGGTTGACAAGTTTGATTTCCTGGTCTGCATGTCCGCATTTTTCGGTGTTTCCTTCCTTAGCATGGATCTAGGCATCATCATTTCCGTTGGGTTTTCCGTGGTAAGAGCCTTGTTGTACATTGCAAGGCCCTCGACTTGTAAATTGGGAAGAATGCCAAACTCGGTTATGTTTCGAGACATAGAGCAGTACCCAGCCGCCGAGGAGATGCTTGGTTATATCATTCTTCAGTTAGGTTCTCCTATCTTTTTTGCCAACAGTACTTACGTCCGTGAAAGGATTTTGAGATGGATTCGCGATGAACCTGAAGCCGTCGAATTTCTTCTCCTTGATCTCTCTGGTGATTCATATTCATTTTCACGTTACCAAACAAAACAAATATCTTTTCTTTTCATTTTAATTGCTAACATGTATTCTTTTGTCTCAGGAGTTTCAAGCGTTGACATGACCGGGATGGAAACACTACTCGAGGTCCGGAGAATCCTTGGCTCAAAAGGCATCAAGGTTTATATACCCTTCACTTTTCAAAGCGTCCTTTCAATATTTTAGGAAACCTCAAAAAAAAAAAAAATTTATTTTATTCTTATTGTAGATGGTGATAATAAATCCAAGATTTGAAGTCCTAGAAAAGATGATGTTATCGCATTTTGTAGAGAAGATAGGGAAGGAGTATGTCTTCTTATCCATTGACGATGCAATTCAAGCATGCCGATTTAATCTTTCCTCTGCCAAACCCGAACCATGAGATACTCACATGAAAACCTTCCAATGGAGATACTCTTAGTTATTAGTGGAAGATTCAAATAAAATCCGTATTTGGGTTGTGTGAGGGGTGTTCAATCCAAATATGGTTCGGTTTCGGTTTGGTTTTTTCGGTTTTTTGGTTTTTATGAAATAGCTATCATGTTAAAACTATATATAGTTTAGTTTGGTTCGATTTAAATACTTACGGGTTTTGGTTTTTTGGACTAACCAAAATAAACTGTAATTATGTTTGCTTAATTTCAAATTATTCGTAACTCTACTTTTTGGATTTATCCAGATAAACCATGGTTTAGTTCGAATATTCCAAAACGAAATTGAAGATAAATACAACTAAAATTCATCTTAACAGTTTCTTAATAGGATTTTAGATGACACATGATTTTACTATAGATTTTTAATCTTCGAAATTAACTTTGTTATCTATATATATATATATATTTATGAACATTTTATAGTTATATATCGTTAAAAATAATTAACACATAAACGAACTTTAAAAAGTCTCCAAAAAAGAAAAGTCTCCCAAACAAATAAATAAAAACAGAGAAATCTGCGAAAATTTTGTGTGGTTCGAAGCTTATTTTCTCCGGGCGAACATGAAGATTTCTCTCTTCCTCGTCTCTTTCCTCGTTCTCTTACCTGTCTCCCTACAGGATCCGAGTCCTGGAGTCAAGGCACCGACTCGGGCTCACGCGGAGCTCACGAATCATGGGTTCCCGATTGGGTTGCTCCCTTTATCTGTCAAGGATTACTTCCTCAACCAAACCTCCGGCGATTTCTCCCTTTTCCTGGACGGGACTTGCAAAATCACGCTTCCTCCTGACAACTACCTCGCGACTTATTCGAACAAGGTAACGGGTCGGATTACCCAGGGTCAGATCGCGGAGCTCCGTGGGATTCGGGTCCGCGCGTTTTACCAGTGGTGGTCCATCACCGGGATTCGATCCTCCGGGGATAATCTTGTGTTTGAGGTCGGTGTGGTAACCGCCAAATACCCGTCGAAGAATTTCGACGAGAGTCTCGATTGCGAAGGAAAACGATCATCTTCCTGATTCAATTTGAGGAGGTTAGAAACTTCCTTCTCTGTGGGTTCTACAAATTCAGGGTTTTTGATTCTGTAATTATGAATTTAGGATATTCAAAGCGAATTGGGATCTTTAGCTTTGTCAACGATTTTGGAGATTCGTTGACTTTTTGGCCCATTGCCTGAAATTCATTAAAGAGGGAAATTACTCTGTTTGATGACAAGATTGTAGGTGAAGTATCTTCCTTTGAGATGTTTAGAGATATATATATATATATATCTGGGTTTGCTTTAGGGTTTTTGTCAATCGTATTTGTTTCGTTATCTGGGATTTGACTTATGAAGTTGCTAGCTTTGCAATGAAATAAAATGTTGGATGTTAGTAACTTACAAGTCCTCGTGTTGAAGTTGCTAGCTTTGGATGTGCTCTTTGTTTTCTTTGTCCATATTGTTAATAAGAAGACTGTCTTATTACTAAGCTTTACTAGATGCCATATTGCTGCTCTTCGTTCTTCTGCATTCATTTACCGTCTGATATTGAGTCAGATAGAGTCTTTTTTTTTGTTTTGATTTTGGCTTTTGCCAGCATCTTCCTTTCACTGTTGGACTGGTCTTTTGATAGGTTAAACCTTTCATGGCCAACTATAGTACTAAAAAAATCTTTAGTTGGTCATGAAAACTTGGACTTATGCCATGAATTCATCGCTTAAGTTAATTGTAAATGTTCTAAGAGCATGATGGTACAGTCTTCTTCGGAACCTAAATGTTATGGAGATTGCTTTCACTAGGTCTCAACATTTTCGCGCTTGGATGATTGGCTTTGGTTATTAACGAGTGGTTCTCATCTACATTACATGCAGATCTGTGAAGGCAGGTGGAGCAATAAGTGAAAAAGGGTTTGTAATATATTTATTCTCTATCCGATAAAAACAAAGCTTGTAATGTAAAACCGCATCTAAACCACGACTCTCTATTCTTGTTTTCTTGCAAACTAAGGGCTTCATGGAGGCTTGTAAGTTATCAACCAAATATGGGTTAATATGTGATATTGGACTAAACAAACAAGCTTGCTTGGCCTCCTGCGTCTCATTCAGAAAGTTTCATTAAAAAAAAACTAGCAAACGGAGAAAGCTTTTAGCAACACTCCCATCAAATCCTACATTACAGTATAACTTTCGACATGAACAAGATGAATAATGATGTGTGGCGCGAGTTATTCAAAATGCTGAAGAAATCTCATGAAAAGGGCGTGACAACCTCATCAAGACGTGGATCTACGGAACCATATCTTCCTCTCTCTCTGACACACTCCTGAAAGTGTGAAGCACTGCTCGGAATTTTGGATCGCGATTGAGAACCTGTTTTGAGACAACAAGGAAGCCCATGCGATACAATTCGACCACAAACTTCAAACCATACATTCGGCGATCTTATTGTGCACCTTTCCCTTTGCATGTTTCTTGTAGTGATGGGAATAATTTATTTCTTGAGAATCAAAGAAGTCCAAATGTTTAGTTACCTTTTTCATACATTATGGTTTTCAATTTCAATTTCAACGACAAAATGTTTTGTAAGGAAATATTCTTTAGCTGTATCCAAGACAGATATGAAACCCCAATATTTTTCTTTTTGTCTCGGACTCCACAAAACTATAAGTTGTTTGGGGAAGACGTCTTCTTACCACACATTTAAAAATAGCAATTGCTATAAATAAACTCAAAGTCAAATAACCTATAAAACATGTTGAGACAAAAGCTGATTGTTCAGGCATCATAATCCAAAAAAAGCCTGGGATCCAATTTCTCATTTCCCCAACCAAAACAGGGGAAGAAAAAAAAACGAAGTAAAAAATTTAAAAAAATTAAAGAAATGAGAGCCTCAACAAGAGTCATATGGACAGTATCTGTCCTTATGCTCGCGGCTGTGTCGGAGGCCATCTTCCCTCTACCATTTCTTCCGTTCCTCCCTGGCTTCAACGGCTTTAGGGACAATGGGGCGGTGAAGGCTGCGAAACCACAGGTTCCGGAGGCAGCTGGAAAAGGTGGAGGAAGAAGGCGAGGCGGTGGTGTAGAAGCTCAGACAAATTGGCCTGGCAAGTGGGAGATATTCTTGGCAAACTCGGGTGTGTCAGCCATGCACGCCATTCTGATGCCAGTCATCAACCAGGTCCAATTCTATGACGCCACCATCTGGAGAATCTCAAAGATTAAGCTGCCTCCAGGCGTACCATGTCACGTCGTCAATCCCAAGACTAATCGGATCGATTGTTGGGCTCATTCGGTTCTCGTTGATGTCAACACCGGTGCCATTAAGCCTTTATCCGTACGTATTACCAATCACATACATATTATGGACCTAAT
Source organism: Kernera saxatilis (assembly GCA_900406395.1). Taxonomy (NCBI): domain Eukaryota; kingdom Viridiplantae; phylum Streptophyta; class Magnoliopsida; order Brassicales; family Brassicaceae; genus Kernera; species Kernera saxatilis. The sequence continues at coordinate 23,733 of OVAY01001273.1, read as the reverse complement.
ATCATTTGGACTTGAACTAATATTTCCATTCATATGTTGATGATAGCTTTCCACTGATACATGGTGCTCATCTGGAGGTCTGACTATAAACGGGACATTGGTGAGCACGGGAGGATACGGAGGAGGAGCCAACACGGCGAGGTACCTAGCGGCTTGTAAAAACTGCGGGTGGGTAGAATACCCTCAGGCTTTGGCAGCAAAGAGATGGTACTCAACGCAAGCCTCTCTCCCCGACGGAAACTTCATCGTGGTTGGAGGGAGAGACGCCTTGAACTACGAATACATCCCAGTGGAGGGACAAAACAACAAGAAGCTCTATGACTCACTGCTCCTCAGGCAAACAGACGACCCTGAAGAGAACAACCTCTACCCTTTCGTGTGGCTCAACACCGATGGTAACCTCTTCGTTTTCGCAAACAACCGATCCATCCTTCTAAGCCCCAAAACAAACCAAGTGATTAAGGAGTTCCCTCAGCTCCCCGGTGGTGCCCGTAACTACCCAGGATCAGGTTCCTCCGCACTCCTCCCCATCCAACTTTACGTGAAAAACCCCAAGGTCATCCCCGCCGAGGTCCTCGTCTGCGGTGGAGCTAAACAAGACGCATATTACCGTGCTGGTAAAAAGATATTTGAACCAGCATTGCAGGATTGCGCCAGGTTAAGACTCAACAGTGCTAAGCCACAATGGAAGACTGAGATGATGACAACGCCACGAATCATGAGTGACACTGTCATCCTCCCTAACGGAGACATACTTCTAGTCAACGGAGCTAAACGAGGCTGTTCCGGCTGGGGCTATGGCAAAGACCCTGCCTTTGCTCCCATCTTGTACAAGCCTCGTGCTGCCCGCGGCAAGCGTTTCAAGGAGCTCGCAGCCTCCACAATCCCACGTATGTACCACTCCATCGCCATCGCTCTCCCTGATGGTAAGGTTCTTGTCGGCGGCAGCAACACAAACGACGGTTACAAGTACAACGTTGAGTTCCCCACGGAGCTTCGCGTCGAGAAATTCTCTCCGCCTTACCTCGACCCGGCTCTAGCCAACATGAGGCCGAAGATCGTCAACACCGCAACACCAAAACAGATCAGATACGGACAGAACTTCAACGTGAAGGTCGACCTTCAACAGAAAGACGTGACCAAGGAGAATCTCAAGGTTACCATGTTAGCTCCTCCCTTTACAACACACAGCATCTCAATGAACATGAGGCTGCTCATGTTGGGTGTGGCTGGTGTCAACGCTGCTGGTGCCGGTTCTTTTGAAATCCAGGCCGTCGCACCGCCCAATGGAAACATCGCTCCACCCGGTTACTATCTTCTCTATGCCGTCTACAAAGGTGTTCCCAGCAACGGTGAATGGATTCAGATCGTCTGATGATCATTTCTACCCATTTGTCTTGTGCCGTTAACATCTTAATACCAAAAAACTCGTAATATTCAGTTTTCATTTTTTGTGTTTTTTCTATATATTTGTATATGCCATCATTAATGAATCCAAAATTCCTTGTGTTTTCTTTTACCATTTTCCTTTCATGTAAACCTTTTCAATGATTTTTTTTTTCCCCTTGGTTCGTCCTAAATTTTGTATTGAAGAGATTTTTTCATTATAACTTTTGCCTCTCTTCATTATAATTTCTCTATTCTACTAGGAAACAAATCAGCTAAGAAAGTGAGTCTTTATCATTTGCTGCATAGCATTACAATTTACACAGTGCTTTTGTCCAACTATCGTTTACTGTCAACATGCTAATCAGTTTCATCAGCCTACATTTACTGTGTATCAAGCCTCAATTTTGCTTAAGCAATCTCTGCTAGAACAAGAACACACCGAATCCTCAGGGAAATAAAACAACAGATCTCGAAGGAAACGGATTACAAAATCCCAATCACAGATCAATAGAGCTAATTAGTGGCAACGCATAGCCAAACTCCAAACACGATAAAGGCGGTACCTAGCAAAGCAAGTCCGATTTGGGTTTCTTCCCCCAAAAGGATCCCGAACGCGGCGGTTGCGGCAAAGGTCGTGGCGTTGGTGACCGGAACGGCTATAGAGATCGGGGCGTGGCTGAGGAGGGCGAAGAATGTGGCGGAGGCCGAGAGGTTTATGAGGAAAGGAACGGAGTATTGCCAGAAGAGGAGGAGATCGATCCAGCCGCGGAGAGAAATCAGGATTTTCCGGCGGAGGTTTGATTGGATCTGAGGAGGAGGAGACGAAGACCTTTTATCCCAGGCGAGGGCTCCGCGGCGGATCAGGGCATTGGTGGCTCCCCACACGAGCCCTACCGCCACCATCTTCTCCATGTCTTCCTTCATTCTGTAATTTCCTTTTTGTTTTGTTTTACACCATTAAATCTTGAATTTCCCTTCTTGATGGGAAGGAGATGGAAAATCCAAATTAATTTTCTTTTAGTATTTTAGCACCATGTCAAACACAAAAAAAATAAGTTAAAAATAATATATTCTTAAATGACAAAAAAAAAAAAAAAAAATATATATATATATACGAATTTATATTTGGTTTGATTGTTACTGGTCAAATACACTAGTCATACAATTGAGCTTCAAAATCCATTAGAATTCAATGTTACATTATTAACGAGACAATGTTAGCTTCAAAATGCAAAATAACCAAAATCCACACTGAATCACACTTCCCTCTTTAAAAAAAAAACAACAGGAAGCAATTGTCAAAACAAGCAACAAACATGATCAACCAGGTGACTACAACAAGACAATCTCTACCACAAATGTCATCAAACACCAAGAGTCATGTCCAAATCCTAAACCAATGCCTGCATTTTTGTATATGTACACATTCCCGCACACTTTTACCTCCCCTACTCTCTCTCTCTCTCTCTCGCTCCGTCTCTCTTTCTTGCTCGATCGCTCTCTTTGCTTTTTTCTTCTATGCTCTGTTCTACTTTCCTGTCTTCACTATCAGTGTCTCTCACTCGGGCTTCTCATGTTCTCTAACTTTGCTAGATATGAAAGTTTCTTCGGTAGAGCTCTTGGAGACTTCATCATCGGCTTCTCCTGCTCAGCTTTGTGGAAGAATTCTATATCACTCATCGAACTATGCTTCTTTGTATCTGATGACAATCTCCACCCTATGAAGTCCGATAGTTTCCTCGAGTTTGGCGTTTCCGCTGCAGCCACCTTCTCGGTTTCTTCGTATTCTGATTCTGCCTCGCTTTCTGATCTTCCCTCTGCCTCTCCCATCAATTGTCTTTGAACTAGCTGATCAGCTTCAAGGACATCCTCTACTTTTGACATTATCTTTGAAGCCAGACTTTCTAATACCCTTGAATAGCTCTCCAAAATCGCTTGTCCCACGTCCTGTAAAACCCATCATAACAAACTCTCATTCAGTTTCAGTAAATTTTGCATATGCTCATGTTAAATTTGTCTTTGGTGTGTTACCTTGTTGTTTCTAATCTTGGAGATCTCGAGTGAGGACTGTGGGATCCCGGGGAATTGTTGTTTGAGCATAACCAAAATGGTCTCAGCTCGGACCTCGAAAAGCTCCCTCTTCTCTAAGCTAACAGAGGATCCCCACTGCGATTTCCCGTCTTTCTCTTTCTGGTTCACCTTTCTCTTCCATATGACCATGGAAGCTTCAATCCTGTTCTTTAGATCAAGAACTTTATATTCCGTTGACAAATCCAAGAAAGAAAGGAAATAGTCAGGATCAAAGTATTCCTCTGTTATGCTCTTGTAAAGGAAATCGCCCAGGCTTGTCTTCCCATTCTACAAGATGCAACAATTCTATATCAGCTGCTTGGCTTAGCGGAAGTAGAAAAGAATAATTAAGAGCATTCATTAAGAAGAAGTAACAATAATTAACCTTTGGAAGAGAGTCAATGTAGTTGTCAGGAATGTGCATCTCAGACAACACTTGAGAATTGATGGCCATGGCGGCTTTAAGGACTTGTGCCACAGAATCTTTCTGATTATGCAACAATTTACGTGATTCCTCAGACAAACCATCTGATGGAACCTTAACAACTGGTAACCACCAGTTCTCATCCCTCCTCCAATCTCCATTGTTCTCTCCATCCTCAACATCTCTTGGCACATACCAAAAGTCTTTCTGATCCTTGAAGTTGTCCAAAGTCTCCTGCCAAATCAGTGATTGCATTAGTAGGATGCCACTGCAAGAGAAGAGTTGTAACAGAGACGCAACTCTTCTTATCTATCTATATATGGAAAGCGGTTATTTCTCTAAATTTGCGATAGGAAAAAAATAATATAATGGTTGCAACTCATGTTAATCTTTTTTTGAGTTTGTTATCGTATATAGATCCTAAAGTAAAAAAAAAAAAAATTATTTTTATCTATATTTTAATAGGTATATGTGTGAATATATATCATGACTTGACCATTTTACAATACATGTACACTTAAATGAAATGAGATAATACTTTTTATTGGCGTTTTCATTTATATTTATGTTTATAATTTGCAAACGGTGTGGTGTTTGATAAAAGTTAAAATATCATGTTTTTTTTTAGCAAAAGCCGTCGTTGAAACAATCAAGTGGTATTCCATGCGGATGCAAGTAACACTCACAAGAAGAACCGAGTCAAGTTTGCGTAAGGCTGGAAGGTGTATCAGCAAATCTTCTCTTTGTTTGGTCACCATGATCTACAAAAGAGGAAATGGTTATCAACAAAATAGTCACTAGGATTTGTTGGTTATGTACGTAATGACTAATAATATATGCATTCACCTCAGTGAATGCGCCATTTTTGGCCATTTGTTTAGAAGGAACAAACTGGACAATGTGATCAACCACAGATAATAACCAATCCATTTCTTTCCTCCAAATCTCCTTTGTCTCCGGATACATAGGCTGCAATTTCATCTGCTCCCCAAACATCGAATCTACCAATACCAAAGACACATAGTTTGTGAATTATTCAAATACAGTTAATAAGACATTAAAGTTTTAGTTATGGTAATGTCAAATACTTACCAGCGAGGTTGGTGATGGCATTTGACAAAGCTAACGCAGAGGTCACGCCCTCCTTACCGCCAGACATGTCCTCTCCAAGCAGCAGTTTTGCAAATCGTTCCTTCATCACTTCCATGTCTGAAACAGATCAATACACAGATGATCTAAGGAATACGACATAGGACAAAAATTTAACTAATATAGTATCAAGATTTTTTCAGATCCAACCCATGTATCTACACAAATGCAATCTAAATGAAATTAATACGCTATATACAATACATCTGATGAAGATATTAAAAGATAATGTGCACTAGATAGCCAATTATACCTTCTTATTTGTAAAAATAATGGGTTAAAAATTATAAATAAATTGGTTCATATCGCATGTGTTTTCTTAAACTAATATGGATTTCATGTGTGTTTTCAATGTTACTATTTTATATGATATCACATGTTTAAGTCATACGCGAAAAACACATCAGTTAGTTATTTATTTTTGCCAATATTGGCCAAATATTTGGTTATATAGCAAATAACTCCATATTAATATGTGGTAAATATACCTGATGTCCTAGTTTGCTTGCCTCTACGAGTCCCGTGGGGCGACGGTGACCCGTTAGTTCCATGTGTGGCAAGTTCGTGGTCGGGGGTAAGCCTGCCGTCGCCGCGAGAAGAGAAGGATGAATTTCCAGAGTTCCGACCATCGAACATCTTTCTAAAACTGAAAGATCTTGGCCAGCTTAGTTTACGTCCTAATGTCCGCACCATTCCCAGTTACTCCTCTCAGTTTTATCTCTCTCCACACACTCTCTTTTCTTTCTCTTTTTTTTTCTTTTTTTCTCAGATCGATCGTATATAACAAAAGAAATAAGCAAATGAAATCCACAAAAATGGAAGAAAAGAAAGCAAAAGAGACGTACAGATCAAGAACTAGTCCTTTCGCTCCCCCTTGTCTCTGTTCTTTCACCACCGAGTGAAACCAAAAAAAAAAAAACAAGCAAAAATACTTTATGTTCTGTATTTTTGTCCAGTTTTTTTTTTCTATGTTTTTGTTTTTGAACTGGTGCAAATGAATGAAACAGAGAAATGTTGATTTAGGTTTTCTAGGGCTGGAGAGACAACGTGCGGTGCATGTTGTCGAACAAAAAACAAAGGGAAAAATAGTGGAAGGGCGGTTAAGGTACTCCGACTTTTTCTTTATTTATTTTATCTTTCAACTATCCATGAAATTTACCTCACGCTGCTCTGGTTTAAATTAGTGGCTTAAATATATTTAAAGAGGCCTAAAGCATGTTACTTAACATGCCTTATGTAAGAGCCGGCGGTCGTTAATCGAGACTACTAAACAATTAAGCAATTATAATAAAGACTTGGATCATATGGAACAACCATATAAAAGCATAATTTTAAAAAAAAAAAAAAAAAAACACAAGCACAAGTCACTAATTTTAGACTTATCATGGGTTTGGAGTGAAATTATATTATGGGAAGAGAATGTTAAAGTGTATTAGGGTTCAAGAGACATTTGTGGATGCAATATATTGAACAAAAACGAAGAAAAAAAAATTTGAACATTGATATCTTTATATGCATTTACCAACACAAATAATACCATATTGTTCTTCACTCCTCTTTAATTACTTCACTCCTCTTCTTCCGCTCTTAGTTACCCCTCTTTTTTAATTCTTCAATTCCGCTCTTATTAATTTTTCCTTTCTCCTTTTTGTCAAAGCTTTTTTCTTATTTCGTACTTATTCTTTTTCTTCTGAAATTACTATTTCCCTTTTTCCTTTTGCTTACTCTTTTTGAGATCCAATCACTTATTGTTCTACACTCATACCTTTCAGCCAATCTTTTCCTCTCAATCAATGTCTCCCAATCTGTATAGATTCTTCTTTTTTTTTCGGTTTTGCACATGTTTCCACGAAAAATCCAAGACATAAAACCAAAACAACAAAATAAACAAAGTCAAATAACGAGAAACTCTCTCCCATGCTTACTTCAAATTGTCTTGGTGGGATAACAAACATGTAGGAGGCGAAAAGAAGTGCAGTAGAAAAAGTGATATATACAAAAGTGGAGGGTGGTACATTGGCTTGGAAAGCTTTGAATCTACTTGAGTATTTAGAGCTTTGATTGGAGGGTTTGCTAGAGCTCGCGAGTGTGGTTGGTGTTATTAGGAAAGTTCTAAGCTCTTCTATATGTCTTGTGTATCACGTATATATCTTGGCATATTTCCTTTTATGTAATCCATGAGTTGTGTATATATACTCTCTGTATAATCATCAATATAATCATCTAATTCCATAATCCTATAGGTGTCCCAACCATCTTTCGCTACATTAGAGATAGTTATCATGATGATCGTCTTCCATGTATTCTCGTAAAGCTTTCTTATTACTCTCTTCTTAATTGGTTCTCGGAATCTTCAATGTCCTCTTTGATTTCCCTCCTCTTAGTTTCCCTCATGGTTGTTACCTTTGTAGTTGGACTTTTTAATACTTTCCGTAATCTCATTTACAGTTTCCTTCAGCTCTTTGACCATATCTTTGAGCTTCCCAATGGTCTAACCTTGCCATTTGTTTCAATGTTGTCGCATTTGGTATTCTCTAATTTCTTAGTTTTCGCCCATAGTGGGTAATCCAAAAGCGTAGAGGGTAGTGCTTCAAACCACGTGGGGAGGGGGAGGTTAGGGCTACTTGGAGCTTCTTCTTGGAGCTCAAGTTCTTCTTCTTTATTTGTTTACGTTCTTAAAATTATGTTTCCAATGTATTATTTTATTTTATTTAGGTTCAACCATTGATAATATCTATAACAGTTTAAAAAACAGTAAATTATGTTTATTTTTGCATAACACTGTATTATGAACAGTAAATCTCTAAGTGATGAACTGACTGGACTTGGATATATGGTATGCAATCGTTTTTCAAATTCAGGACATATGTAGATCCATCCACATATATTTTATGATATTACCTCTCTTAATCCTTTGCATGAATGATGCATAAGTTCTGTCGTTTTTGCAGTTTTCTATTTTTTGAGTTTTCATAAAGGTAAAAACATGGAGAATTAACATCATTTTCAAAAATAAAATAAATATGTATATATATATATATATATATATATTTTTTATTTTATTTTAACAACATGCATTATACATATTTGAATCCTGATGGTGATATAACAATGACACTATCACAAACGGCTATTGACTAAATTACATGTTTTAGTCGATCACTTTCAAAATAAACTTGCCAATTTATGACAAAAAAAAAATTAACTTGATAATGTCAACATTTTCTTCAGGTTTCATTTTAAAACTGATATAAATAATCTAGAGTCAACTGATAAGAAGAGGGATGAACGTAGTTTAGTTGGGGGCAAGTAAGACGCCGACTCTTTACCAAGTCTAAACATTTCTGTGTATCCTACTAATTTAATGGATTTGATTTTAATATCTGATGATATGGTTTTTAATCGTACGTTTAGTCACGTCGTGTAATTTATCATTTTGAAAAGTCGCGTTTATGATCATTTTCTCATCCGGGTTGGATTTTAACCGAAACAAAATGATCGTCTTCTCATCCACTCACTGATGTATACATTTGCGTTGACATTTTTTTACCGTTTTTCAATATTAGATTGCAAATTATCAATGCGTATTATGGACTTTAGTTTACAGTTACATGTCTAAAGGAAAAGACATGAGGAAACATATGATATCATCATTTTGAAAAGTGGCGTTTATGATCATTTTCTTATTTTCCTTCAACATTTCAGATTTCAATGTCACAATCCCAGTTTGGTTGGTTTAACCATCCTTAGTCAAAAGACATGAGGAAACATATGATACCATCAGCAAAATCCATAATATAAACCAAGAGAGCTGTTTTTTTTTTTTTTCCATTTTATTCGACGAAACAACAACAAATATCAATGCTAGTTTAGCCGAGGCGGGTAACTGCAGCATGTATAGCATCAACGAGGTGGGGCACTGTCTTCGAACTGAGACCTGCCATGCTTATTCTCCTGCAATACACAAGATCACTCTTGTCAATTTGAAGCTCAGAATCTTCATGAACTCGGAATTCTAATTATACATTATGTCCTTTGAATTTCAATAACAAGAATGTGAATTTCAGAATTCAGATATATCACTTTCTCAGAGCTTCTAAGCAACTATCTTGGTTCACTAACCTAAGAGCGTAATGAAACATGTGGACGTAGTTCTAAATATATCTGGTTACTACGGCTAATCCTCTTAGAACTAAGCATTTACTTAATAATAGCTAGAGAGTAGACGATATTCATGGTTCCAGGCATTGCAGAAACCAAACTCTCTCATATGCCTAAAAATATTCGAAAAGAAATGATTTTATATATAAGTTGCCTCACCCGTCAGATGTCATGTAAATGTGAAACTCTTTGGTCATGAAGGCAACTTGCTCCTTGTTCAATCCGGTAAAGGTGAACATCCCAATCTGTTTGATAATGTGACTCCAATCACCAGGTGTGCCTGCAAGCCAGACAACGTGTCAAGAACAAAAAGTTGCAGAGTCGGACCAACTAAAGATTCTGCAAACCCGGAAAAGAAGATCAAAGGAATTAAAAAGAGAGAAAACAAGCATAAAAAATGAACCTTTAGCTTGTAGAGCTTCAAATAACTGTTGGCGCATGCTAATTATGCGGTCAGCCATTCCTTTCAGCTCGATGGTCCAGTCGTTGTACATATCACTGCCAAGATGTATACAAAGAAAATTTAGAAATCCTGGAGCAGAACCTAATTCCATAAAGAGATCCATTATAAGCTTGATAATACAAAGGAAAATGTTAGTGATTTATGCATGATTCTACAGTGTATGAAACTTGGCATAACCATTTCAACACAGCATAAACTATCAAATTACCGCAGATGGAAGAAACGATAGAGATCTTTCTTTCCGCTTGCCTATTAACTCTGAAAATCTATTTTGTAAGCTTCCATTCTAGTACATGTTTCTGCATGATATCATCTTAAAAAAGTGTACTTTCTACTACATTAACTCAGGTTTAAAGGTTCCTTCCCCTACAAAAAATATTCAGAAGTATGTAATTGTAAACTAAAGCATGGACTTCTACGGTCTGCTCTCCTCTGACAGGATAAACATTTACCTGCTTTTCAGAATGGTGGCCACAATAGATGCTCCATGAATAGGTGGGCTCGAATACATGGGCCGCACAACAAGTTTCACCTGGCTCTCAACCTTACTAGCAACCTCTGCCGACTTGCAGACCTTCACATTAGATGACAAAGATCAGATGTACTTTTTGAATATTGTATTCTTGTACTATATCATTAGTATTGAACTATGTGACGATAAATAGCAAAGCCAAAGAAAGATGAACAGATTTCAGGATGTAAATATGCAGCCTTGAAGTGATAAGTTTTCGATGCTTAGTTTCTGACAAATAATTGGTAGGCATGCTATCGTGAAGCATCTGATACCGGCATGATTTAACTCTTCTTGAAGAAAAGATGCAAAAATATGTCTAACGATAATTTCAGCTGAATAGAAGCAAAGATGAAACTGAGAAGATTAGTTCCTTACAATGCTAAGGGCACCAACACGCTCCCCATAAAGTCCCATATTTTTGGCATAACTTTGAGCTATCAAGCATTCACCACCATCAGCAACAAACGTACGGACTGACTGTGCATCTGTGTCAAGGCTACCACTAGCAAAACCCTGCAAATGTGTTAGGAAGATGGAGTCAGGCTGCTTTTTTCTACATCATATAAGATTCAAACGTACAGTAACAGGGTTTCATTTTTTTGTAAACAACCGCCTAATAAAGCAACAAAGTAAGACTGCCTATGAGACTTGCCTGATATGCACTATCAAAAAAGGGTAATAAGCTTTTAGATCTCATCAGTTGTCGAATCTGTTCCCACTGTTCGGAGGTTGGGTCAACTCCAGTGGGATTGTGTGCACATGCATGAAGTAAGACAATAGCTCCAGATGGTGCAGCGCCAAGATCCTCGAGCAATCCTGTTTTTTTTTTTTTAGTTGAGGGTTAAATCTTATCAAATGCCTTTTTATGAAACATGTTGACATTACAAGCTTGAGATTTATTTACTTGCTCAAATTTTAAAGGTAAAACTGTGAAAATATGATCATTACACTTACGGAAATAACTTCATTTGTGGTTACATCAAGGAAAGTAGATGGATAAATCAAGCAATAATCATGACGAAAGCAAACTAAATTAAGGTCAGTGTAACAACCGGAAAGGTGAAAGAGACAATTTATAGAAACATTGAAAACTAACCTTGGAAGTCAAGTCCACGGGTTGTAGGATCATAGTAACGGTAATACTCCACAGACAGGCCAGCCAGGTTGAAAACTTTGGGATGGTTCCCCCAAGTTGGTTTTGGAATGAAAATGACACTCTGGAAGAATGAGAACCGCAGTTAGCAACAGTTGTTTGATTACCAAATTCAATGACCATCAAAACTAATCAGAAACTAAATAGCGAGAAGATTACTTGGTGGTAATGTTTTTTTAGAAACTCAGCCCCAACTCTCAACGAACCAGTACCAGACAAGCATTGGATCGTAGCAACTCTACTCTCTTTAATTGCAGGACTGCTCAGCAAAACAAGAATGCTAAGAAAACATCATACACTATGAACTAAAGGGGATCTTATGTCAAAACAGCTACAACAAAAACAAAGCAAAACACAAATTAAACATTAAAAGACCAACAACAAAAAAATCAGCAGTAAACATATTACCTTTCACCACCTAAGATGAGCTTGGCGCTTAATTTGTTAAAATCAGCAAGTCCAACAATGGGAATATATTCCTTGACCCGGGACCTTATAGAAGAAGAAGAAAATTTGAGGCATTAGCAAAACAAAAGAAGAGAAACCAACACGACTTAGTAATAATGTTCAACTCACGGGTCGTTCACAAGCTGTTGCTCTGCCCTTCGCACCACGTCAAGAACGAGGGGCTTCCCTTCCTTTGAAAAACCAAGGAAAAAAACTAACTAATCAAAACCTAACTTTGCAAAATGGCTAATCGAATCATAGTGTCCATAAAGATGCTTAGAAGGTGGGCAGGAAACGAAAAAAGTTACCTCAGTTCGATAGGCACCGACACCCAAATTGATCTTAACTGGACTAGGATCATTGTTATAAGCAACAGTTACCTGTTTTCAAAAATCATAAACTGAAACGTTAAAACTAAAACTCAATTCACTGATCACAGAGACTAATCAGATATTTAGTGTGCTAGTAGATCATCGATTAATATGTTTAATCTTATCCACACGAGTTATAGTAAAATACAATATGGATCAAAATTCTCTCCGCCCACATGAAAAAATCGATAAAGTAATCTTTGGCAATCAGATTTAACCATCATAAAATGGATCGAAGCAAAGACGGAATGAGAATCAACGAAAACACAAAAAAAAAAAAAAGTAAGATCGATCTAGAGCATTAAAGTGAAGAGTGAGGCGAAGTACGTACACCGAGAATAGGATCTTCGGGAGCACGATCGACGTTTGAGAAGACGGAGTCCATGAGAGAAGGATTGCGGAGAGACGAGGAAGATCGAGGAGAGGAATCAATTTAATGGCGTCTCCTTTTCTCACAAAGGTTTTTGAGTATCAAATTATCTGTGGCTGTAAAGCGATTTGGCAACTGTGGGCGCAGCTTATTGTGAATTTTTGGTATTAGATACCGCCAGAACTTGTTCACCAAGTCGAAATTTTACTTTTTTTTTCTTTATATAGAAATTCTAATTTTAATTTTGATCAAAAAAAAAAAAAAGAAATTCTAATTTTAATGTTTAAGTAATTAATATTTCAACAAGTTTTTAATCAAACCAAATACTAGTTACGTCCAAAATGGAACAAATGACAAATACCAATTTTAGAAAGTTTAGATATTCGTTTGGAACCGTGTTTTACATATATACATACTACTACATAGGAAGTGTTAAATAAAACAAACATTAGAAACTGTAATAAAGCAATCAAAGCCTTCTGCACACATTTTTGTACATCTCATCAAACAACTAGAGTTTGTTAATACCTGATTAATCCATTTCTCTTACTTGACATAAGAGCCATGTTTGCTTAACAATATACTTGTCGATTGTAGAAACTATTACACAGTACTGTTTGTCCATGATTCTGTAATTACAAATTGCGTCACACAAGTTTTGTATTATCTACAAACTGGTACAACTCTGTAGCTATCTGGGAAGCCCAGTCAACGGTCGAACCAAAGAAGAGCTCCCAAAAGCAGAGATCCAGTGCCAGGACAGATGAAAAAATTAGCAATGCCAAGGTTTGGTACCGGTTTAGTGGCCAACGCAAAGCATCGGCCACTGTCCTGAGAATCGGAAATGAAGTAATCTCCAAATCCATTGGATTTCTGATAGACCAAGCTGTTACCCATCTTACCTCAGAAGGAACAAGATCAAACTCTTCTCGAAGCCGTCTTCCCAAGTCAGGCATGTGACCTCCACCATAAAGAATTGCAATTCTGCTGTGCCCTTGCTCCATTGCTCTTCTTAAAGCTTCGGTAGCTGCTCGGTTTCTCTCACCAATGATGACAGATTTCTCCTCTATATCTGATGTCGCTTGCGTTAGCCTTCACACACACAAAAAAAAACAAATACAGTTAACTACCCACTAGCCAACATTTCTTTGCATGTCCTTTAAATAAGACTAAATCTACTCTGCCTTGCCCTACCTTTGAAGCACAAACACAATTCAAAAGGGAAAAGAGATGTGTCAATTATAGCACATATCTCGGGTTCAAATCCGGGAATGTGTGTGTGAGTTGTAGTCTTGTAGACAACAAAAGAAAGAAAAAAAACCTCGGAAATATCAACAAGACAGTGCTTACTCGGATGTCAGTCTCTTAGCGAGGAAAACCTTCATAGCAGCACCAAAGTCAAGCCGTGAAAGTGCTTCCAATTCTGGATAGTCTTCCGTCTGATTTCCAAAGTCAGCACAAAACGCTCCAATAAGGAAAAGACCCACAAGAGGCATAGGAAAAACCCGTGAAACCCATAGTAGCTTTGACCTCCAAGTATCAAGACCTTCAGTTATCAAAGCTGGCTGTATTATTGCTTTCGTTGATCTAATAGTCATGTCCCTGGCAAATGAGTAGAAGCTTTCGCCTTTCTCCCTCTGTACCACATATGAAGCAGCACCAATGAACATTAATCAGACATCATTCAAATGATAGACTGCATTCTGGAGGAATTAAGTAAAAAATGCTTCTCATTTACCCAAATAATACAACCAACAATGCGGAAACCAAAGAATACTACTCAAAAGTGAGGGAGAACCAGCAATGGAACAAAGATGGGTAACTCTAATGATTTAATCAAGCAAAAAACTTGTGGTTTCTTGAGATAGTTTTGGAAACAAACCTGAAGCAACGTGAATGTCTCGAAATCAAGATCAGCATGGTACCAATTCTTAGCTTCGTAATCTAGACAGTCTAGCTGAAAATCAAGTGTTAGTACCCTTGCCATCTGCCGCTGAATGAACCCCAGAATACTAAAGCCTCTTGAACGAGAAGTCTTGAGCCTCTTGGCTGCAATTGGGTTTCTTCTGTTTTCCAAGGTCTCTTTACTAGCCACCATCTCATACAAGATAGAATCATATGGTTCAAGCTCCTTTTGGAGAGTTGTGAAGTACCTACAGACCCGGAACCCCGAACCGCATATCAAAAACATGTCATTACAAGAAACTAATTAAAACCTCATCAAACGCACTAGTATGGTAAACAAAACAAAGACATCTCTTAACGTCATAGTGGCAACACAAGCAACATAAAAGAATCCTATTGGAGGAAGCAACACAATTCAAGTAGATTATTATCTTTCCTTGAACACAACACAACACAAGCAACTTATTTATATCCCACCAAAATCCCCTTGACTAATTATCAGCGCCAAACAAATAAAGAGCGATAGAAGAAAAGCTCACTCTTTATCTGCAATATGAATCGTTGAGACCAATTCTACCTGCGATACAGAGATGACATCGAAAATGTGTTACCACTCCGATTAATGTCGAAACCCGGCAAGTAAACAGAGAAGGTGAGTTACCTGAAGAAAAGGGTTGAGAAGAATCCAAGGGAAACGTTTCTTGTAAGTGACGATTGCAGTCTGCAACTCGCTGGTGCCATTCTTGCCGGCGTCGGGGCGGCGCTTGAACCGCATGAAATCAGCAATTGAATTGGATTCCAGAAAAAGTGCTGCGTCGGAAGCAGCATCATCATCCGGCGGTTGATTCAATGAGAAGGAGACAAGCACCTGTGGACAAGGACGATTTGAGTGTTTCGTATTCGATTTGGGGAGGTTCCAGAAGCGGACAAGCTTCGAAGATGAGTAAGAAGAAGATCTATCCGTTGCGGAGCTATAATTAAGCAGAGGAAGGACGGCGAAAGAGCTGGTCGCCATGGTTCCTCGCTATTCGTTTTCGGAATGGTTGAGATTGAGAAGAACTGTAGAAGATATTTCGCCATTTTCCAACCAGAGGAGTTTTACACGTTATTTCGGAAAAAAAAAAACAAAAAAAATCGTCTTTATATTTTCTAACCATTTTTCTTTATTTCATTATTTTGAAACTGATTAACACGATAATTTATTTATTTTGATTCTCATTTCTTGCTATCGAAATTAGTTCCTCATTTCAAGACAAATCTGCATTGTTTTTTTTTTTATGGTTAAAAAACTTTGTTTTCTTGATATCTTTTTTCTTCAAAATCTCGTTCAATCCAAATTATCATCGCCATTACCGCATCATGACATACATCATGTTGTATATCAACTCTACACCTCTACTCTTAACAACCAAAAGAGGCGATTTTGTATCGCATCCTGACAATCTTCGTTGGGTATTAGACACTCGCCATCTTCTTGCATTTCTCCTTTGTCCATGTCTCCCGAAAACACACTCATGTTGTAGGACTCTGATGTACTCCATTTTTACGTATTTTTATCGTTTGTTTTTTAATCTTTTATCGAATCAAAGTGTGTTTTTAGAGTCTTTTAATCTTTTATTGAATCTTTGCAGGTTTTAGGTCGCTTTGGATGAAAATGAATTATTTTGAATGCAAACGAACATGCGAAAATGCATAGTAGTGTAGAAAAGTAAGACGTTTGGCATTCGTTGAAGGGATTTTCAGACTCTCATGTAACTTCATACTCATAACTCAGATCCAGTTCATCTTTTGGTAGTTAAAAAAATTTCCGATCGTTTTATCGTTTCAGCTATCTGTTTTATAAACTTTTAAAACTAGACCATGTTCAAATCATCACCATATGGTCCATATACATTCTCTGAAAGCCCACAAAATTCACATGCGTCACTGACCCCGAAAAGGGACTGTAAATACACACTCATATCCTTCGATTTAGATACTTAATTTAAGAGGTAAACAACTAATACATAAAGAGACTGATTCATGTGCTTGCACTATAGCTCACAAAAGAAGTTGATTGCCCCTTATCTCAACTTAAAACTTGACCATCAAACGGTTTCGATATATGTGAGAATTAAATTCCTTAATTTGCTTTCTTTAAATTTAAATAAACTTATTAGATTTATCACTTTTTAAGGTATCACATTTAATTATTACTTTGTTCCAGAATTTTATTATTTCTAATTTTCTTTTTGATGATATGGGTCGGACTCTTAGAAACTAAATTGTTCAAATATTATTATTTTGTGAGGTTAGAAACATAGATAATCCAAAATTAGTTAGCAAAATGGATACTGTTTTTAGTGTAGAAAATAGAAGCAATTCTCTAGTCTTTTATCCAACGGTTGAAAGATAAGTTTTCTAAGTTTTTTTTTCCAATGAGTTATTCGAATATGTTACTCACAAACTTCTAAGTACGAAAAAGATTTTAGGGTGTATCTATATAGATACATGCAATGCATAGTTGGAGTGTGGTCGGGTAAATCATAAGTGGAACCACTTTAACCACGTAGATGTTGGAGGAAAGTTGGGCACGCTTTGACATCATTCTAATTAAAGTCAGCTTTCGCGCAATCCTTCTAGGTCTTTTAACCAAGATGTATAATCACACCATTAAATATCATCAGTAACATATGTATTATATGTGATTTTAAAAATGAGCTATTCGTAACATATGTATTATATAGATTACGTGTGGAAGACAACCCGTCGGCAAGCGATTCATTAGGCAGGCCACTTTCGAAGACACGAATAAAAAGTGTATGTCCTTTTTGGTGTACCTACTAGCCCATTTCTCTGTCCCATTGATGTTTGCTTCTCCACCATGCGCTAGTATATAGCTACACAAAGGGCGTGTCTTGGGGATTTGGCTTCATTTCAAGATCTTATGTACGCAAATACATGAGGATTGTGTTGATAATATTGATGATGATGGTTTTGAACTTATGATGGTGATGGTGATGGTTATGATGATGATAAGAGACATTTTTTTTGTCCAACTAGGGACTTGAACTCGACAAAAGAAACATCTTTTTTAGGGGCAAAAGAGAAGTAATAAAAGGTTATATGAAGAGTGGAGTCTCCAACAAAGATATCATTCTCTTTTGAGTGGATTAACTCCACGCTTAATTAAGAGTGCATATCCATACAACATTCGTGGGTCCCAGTCTAATTCTTCTGTTTCTTCAAATATTTACAATCGAGTGTAATTACGTAATTTTTCTTATTGTTATTGGCTCACTAATCTGGACTATTGTTTTGCTAACGACGATGATATTCGAAATTTTAATTCCATTCATAATTTTTGGATTTGAACGTCATCCAACAACTCAAATTAACTTTAATCTTTGGCCATACAAAAATCTCTAAACTTTATAAAATGAATGGTCAATGTGTTGGAACTGTAAGATATATCAACTCTTTTTTTTTTTTAACATAAGATATATCAACTTCTTCTATAGATTGCGGAGAGTTCAAATTTGGACTCGGAACTTCCAATTATTAAAAATTAACGATTTTTAGAAATAATCTACATTTTATACAATAATTAAAAAATAGTCTATATTTTCTAAAAGTAACCGTAAAATCTAACAAAAAACAAAGTCCTCTCAACTCCAAAAATTACATTTATTAAAATCTTAAAAACTGAACTTTAAACCTGAAATCTTTGTAAATTTTAACCTTGCAACAAATTTTTTAGAACTTTAAACCTGAAAACTGAAATGATGTATTTACTTAATTATGAAAGAGTTAACCTATTTTTTAATTGAAACTTTTTTTGAGATTTTTTCTTAATTATATAAAAAAAATCAGAATTTTGTAATGCCAAATATCGTCCAGCGTCCAGTGGGAAACTAACAAGTGTACAATTGTGGCGCGTGTAATGTAGCTGTGGATCCCACCAAAATGGCAGTGGGGCATTATCGTAATAAATGAGACTGCGCGTGTTGTTTCATGATGTGTCGCAGTGATGTGTATTTCATATTCGCACAATCCACTTGGTATCGTGTTTGCTGCACGCCCTCACCATCTTCTCTCCCTTCTAATCATATAATATACGTTATGTGGGTTTTTCAACAGTAGCCAAACATAAAGAGAGCCTAGTTACATTTACATAGATGATTCTTCATTTGTTTTAATAGAACGAACCACAATGTGCACCAATGATCGTATTCGGTTTGTAAATGCAGCATGTCCTAGATCTTTTAAGATATTTGGTTGTCTTTACTTTCTGTTTACCTTAGGAGTCATTAGGAGTCTTATACTACTACATATATATCGTACGCGGCAAAAGTAACCACATTACTACTAATAACACTAAATCTTGAAATTACAGAGAACTATATATATATATATATATATAATTAAAGAGAAAAGCAGATATACACCGGTTGAAGTAATATAATTTATAATTATGATTATGATGTCACAATGAGCAAGGGTTGAAAACGTTAAAATGCAAAATTAATAACCATGCGGCGGAAATCTGGAAGAAGATTTATGAGATATCACCATTGGGAGGTTATTCGGATTCTCATTCAATTTTTTGCATTTGAAAAAATAAAAAATAAAAGAGAAGAGAGGGTAAGAATTTGAGAACTTTTGAGAACACTTTCTAAATGACACATGATTTTTTATAATTGATCTTTATTTATTTTTGATATATCAAATATCTCATAATTTAATATATCAATTAAATAGTTTATATATTGTTATTTTTTATTTTAAATCATTGAATAAAATTATCTATTTATCAAATTCTATTATGTATGAATTTAAATTAATATTATTTTTAATTAATATCAGTTAAAGTTAATAAAATAATATTAAATTAGAATTATTTTAATTAATACAATAATAATTAATATTTTTTTTAAAAAAACTGAGATTTAAAAAAATTAAAAATCATGCTTTTACATTTTGTTAAAATTATATATAATTATATAGATTTTTTAAATCATTAAATATTAGAAAAAAATCTCAGAATTTTAAATACTAAAAACTTTATTTTAACATTTTGTTAAATATATATATATATATATATGTTTATTTATGTAAATTTTAAAAATTAACATACTCTAAAAATATTAAAACTACACTAAACTATTAATATTATATTAGATGAGAAACTTAGTGGTTATTTCACCGATTGAGGTACAAATTCAAAAAAAGAAATTCAAAAAAAAATTTATTAAAATCTTGGTGAGATACTCAATGGGTGAAGATGTCCTGAGTTTATCTATAGCAATCATTACTCATGCTAACGAGATGGATAATTTTACAAAGGAAACCTCATTATCCCATTCATCCAACGAGATGGTAGATATTTTTCTAAATTTTATTCCTCAAAAGTACTTCGAGTTGCACCGTCTATAAAAAGGCAAATGTTGTTTCTCTAGCATATCCCATCACGAAGCATTAGCATCTCCTTCTATCTTCTCTCCAACCTCACTATCTGTTTCTTAAGTTGGATATGGGAGAAGTCGTCGAGATCATGTTCGGAAATGGGTTCCCGGAGATTCACAAAGACACGTCACCCATTCAAACCCTCCACTCCAACCAGCAGGATTGCCATTGGTACGAAGAAACCATTGATGATGATCTCAAGTGGTCTTTTGCCCTCAACAGGTTTTGCTTCTTTCTTTTGTCTCAACTTTGATTACAATTTTGCTTATTTTCCTTTTCATTTAACATATTCTTCTTTTTTTTCTCGATAGTGTTCTCCATAAAGGGACTAGTGAGTACCAAGAAATTGCTCTCTTGGACACCAAACGGTTTGGAAAGGTACATTTTCGTCAATTATTTCTTATGAAACGCTAATTTTTCTGAAGTTCTATATATATTTTTTATTTTATATAGTTAATTTGATTAATGATAAGTTTCTTGGGGTAATGATATATGGTACTGGAGACTAATTAGTATGAACAAATGGTACTTAAAACAGGTACTTGTGATTGATGGGAAAATGCAAAGTGCCGAGAGAGATGAGTTTATCTACCATGAATGTTTGATCCACCCGGCACTTCTTTTCCACCCCAAGTATGCACTTTATCTAATTTTAACTTACATATTTTTGTATAATTAAAAGTTTTATAATATTCAATTAACTAGTGTATATTTGTGCAATGCACAACACCTAAAATACCTTATAATTTCTCTATTATATATACATGAACTTTTATAGTTTCGAAACGTAAGTGGAACTGAATTTGTTACGTAACTCTTGCTCATTGAATAGCCCCAAGACGGTGTTTATAATGGGGGGAGGTGAAGGCTCTGCTGCTAGAGAAATACTAAAACACAAGACGATCGAGAAAGTGGTCATGTGTGATATTGATCAGGTTAACCTCTTATCTCGATATGTATATCTTATCAATTTTATTAACGTATCCATTCTTAACAAGCAAATGTTTTTTTTTCCTTCAGGAAGTTGTCGATTTTTGCAAGAGATTTCTGACCGTTAACAGTGACGCTTTTTGTAACAAGAAGCTTGAACTTGTGATCAAAGATGCAAAGTAAGGAAACTAAAAAAACAAAAAACAAAGATTTATGACTTTAAATTCTCTAATTATAACAATTTGAACGTGAAAAGGGCTGAATTGGAAAGAAGAGAAGAGAAGTTTGATATCATAGTGGGAGATTTAGCAGACCCAGTGGAAGGTGGCCCTTGTTATCAGCTCTACACCAAATCCTTCTACCAAAACATCCTCAAACCCAAGCTTAACCCCAATGGCATTTTTGTAACTCAGGTTTTTCATATTTTTATTTTTTTTATATAAATATAATTAAAAAGACTATTTTGATTTACCTTTTTCTATATTCTTTTTTTGGTATCAATGTTAAGTCTTTTTTTCTATATTTTTAATATAATAGGCTGGGCCAGCAGGAATATTCACTCATAAAGAGGTCTTTACATCAATCTACAACACCCTGAAGCAAGTCTTCAAGTGTAAGCAAGTCTATTTGTGNGCAAGTTTTTTTGTTTTTTTTTTCTAAAAAAAAAAAAAAAAAAAGTCTCTTTGTTTTCATAACATTGTGGGTTTATTTTGATGATCAAATTTTGAAAACAGACGTAAAGGCTTACACAGCGCACGTGCCATCATTTGCGGACACATGGGGATGGGTGATGGCATCGGACCAAGAGTTTGAGGTTGAAGTGAAGGAAATGGATCGAAGAATCGAAGAGAGAGTGAAAGGAGAATTGATGTATTTAAATGCTCCTTCTTTCCTCTCTGCTGCTACTCTCAACAAGACCATCTCTCTCGCGTAATTTCCATCTTCTCCTTTTTTTTTTTTTTCCTTTTTCTTTGAACTAATGATATTTTTTTTTATTAACAAATCTGAAATCAAAATTGGACAGGCTGGAGAAAGAGACAGAAGTTTATAGCGAAGAGAACGCTAGATTCATTCATGGTCATGGTGTAGCGTACCGGCATATTTAAAGAGGAACCGGTCCAATTTCAGATTGATACCATACCCATGTCCAAAAGAAAAAGAAAAAAAACCGGTTTCTTTTCTCCGCACATAACCGGGGCGTTGTCTATTATCATTTACTTTGGTTGGGTGTTTTATTTTCATTGCTTGGCCTTTTGTTTCATGTTCCCTCAAGTTATTTCGGTTTAGTTTGGTTAACAAAACTATAATGGTTACTAAGAAAGACCCATCGTCATCTTCAAATATCCATACCGAAAACGTTGGTATCTCAAAGAGCAAAGGAAACCAAACCGAGTTTTCAGAGTTCAATTAAACCAAAGCAAATCAATGATTTTAATAACAAGTAGTAGTGGAATAAATGCAAAAGGAAGAAGGAAACGATCACTTGTGACCGCTGAGATGAACTTGTTGAGGAAGGAGGGTGTAGTCGATCTCAAGCTCCTCGAGGATTCCCTTGAGCGCGATGACCAGCTCGGTTCTCCTTATATTCTTCTCTCCGTAATTTTGGAAGTTCATGGTGTGTTGGAAGAGCAGATTCAAATTCAGCTTGTTCACATTCTCAATCGCCTTCACCATCAACAAGGGTTCTGGATACCAGTTTTGTGGGTTCTGCACCAAGTATCTGACCAAACACATACCAATATCTCGTCAATACACAATGAGTGAGTGAGTGATTTCAGATGGCCTTTGTGTTTGATACTTACTCTGCGACTTTTTCCTTGAGAGTAGCGATTTTTGCGGCCGGTGTTGAGAATGCGATGGAGAATTCTACGGCATCTCCCATATCTGGACTTCTGTAGAAATTGCTTATCGGTTTCGATATCAAAACCGCATTTGGATAGAACACTTTCTCGTTGTCAATCTTGAGGAACACGGTAGTTAAAAGATCTATTTCTTCAACCAACAACTTCAAAGCAAACAAAAAAAGAATAAAATGGATTAGAGGTCTTAAATGAGTAGTAATAGTGAGCAAACAAACTTCAAAGTTAGTTACCATTACACCGTCGATCACGCAACGGTCACCGACATCATAAGGGTGCATCACGAAGACAAACACAAAGGATTCAAAGATATTCTTGCAAGTGCTTCCGATCATGAAAGCAAGACCCACAAATTGCGAGGAGAAGATCACCAAAAACTTGGTCGTTGCTATATCCAGAAGTACCAACCAAATAATGAAGGTGGCAATGGTCAAGACTCCAGTTATAAGTTTGTCCACCTGCTTAACCGCTGTTTTTGTGTCGTTCAGTGAATGTCCTAATGCTTTCCGACTTGTGTAAACTTTAATCTGCCAAAAATGGCAACACATCCTTACACACACTTGAAAACTTTTTAACAACTTGAGAAAGTGTTTGAAGAATGTTACCACCCATTCTGTAAAAGCACTGCGTGTGATTTTTCCTGTGTCGCCACCTTCTATTAGTGGGAGTACAAGGTCTACCTCTTCCTTAATCATGAACCTCAGCAAGTCATCTTCCTCTATGTAACTGAAAATTAAGAAGCGATTCAAAGTTTGTATGATTAAGATGGAAATTAACTAGAAGAAAGCAGAGTATTGTGTGATGACTTACCACTGATCTGGCTGAGCAACATTGTTGAAGATATCATAAGCAGCAGCCACAGCCTCCATCTCACTAGTTATCTCTTTATCAGTTTTCTCTTTCCCGTTGCTGAATTCATCTAGAGTGTTGGATATGGTTGAGATACCTGAAGCTCCCACGGCTTCAATCAAGACTCGCATTGTCCAAGCAGAGACCTTCTCTTGTTTCATCTTGTGAACCTTTCCCATATCCAGCACTTTCTTCCCTCTCACTGTTCCATCCTTGGTGCTCGTGAAACTAAGG
>OVAY01001272.1:19274-32443 GCA_900406395.1 Kernera saxatilis | reverse complement strand
CTTACCTCCTTAGGAAAATCAAGGTTACTCTTCTTCTTCTCTTTCCCAGTGATCGGTTATATTTTTCTTATTCCGTGATCTTAAGTTTGCGGTTTTAATCTGATATGCAGTCCATCCAACTTGCTTACCATGTCACAAGCGATTTAAAGGTAAAAACACGAGTCTTCTTCTTCTTGTTACCATGGTTCTTGGAATTTCTGTCACTGATCCATAACCATTCTCTGTGCAGAAAGTGACGACAGTAAAGCCATGTCTATGGAAAGGAGAGCAACGTCCATGTTATCTATTTGCCCGGAAGTTTAATCCTGAAACTCTGGACCGGTTGATGTATCTCTTCCCTAACTACACCTCGCTGGTTTGAAAGGCTTATTATCTGATTCTCTATATTCCGGTTTGGTCTTGGCTAAGCTCTTACCAAAGCAATCCGCCATTCATATTGCTGTGATTCAAAGTTGTGTCTGAGCCTAGCACAGGCAAGAACAAAAACAGCTTTGGTGTTTATGATTAACAAACATCAGCGTGGAGAAGTTGCTAGCATACTATCAACTTTGTATTGGAATTCATCAGTAGTGTTTCTTTAAATATTCTGGCATTTCTACATTTATGTAATTTCAACAATCAACATATATTTTTCGTTTGCAAATCTAGATTGGTGGCTATATTCAATAGAAACTACAAAGGATTGGAGAATGTGTAAAGTTCAATAAGTTACTAATTATCATAAAAGATATTTAGTGGCATAAAAGCTAAAAGAGCTAAAAGTTATATAGACTAAAGTTACCTTACACTTACACTTAAGAGACTTTTTAATCTTACTTTATAAATCAGAAAGAAAAAAGTTGTTAAGTCAAGTAGTCGTAAAGGTTATAACTTCAAAAAAATTGCAAAAAAAGCTGGTAACATAAACTTTGCTTTCAATCCGATTAAATAGTTTAATTTATTTGAGAAGAAAAAGGCATGAACTGGAATAAAAGATAAAAAAAATCATTCAAGCCCCGTCGTAGAAATCTCTCTTTGGAGTCCTAAACGACAAGTAGTCGTATCCTTTTGACGCAAACGCCACGGCGTTTCCAAGCACAGCAGTAGCGCACTATTGGGAAATTTGCCACACCACCTCAGTCAATCGAACGGTCACATGTTGTCGGTTAATCTCGACCGTTCATTCAGATTACTTTTCCAAGGTGAAAAGAAAACAAGAGGGATTAATCTACACCGTCCGTTAAAATCAATCTACAAAATGTAAGAAAGAGCGGTAAGAAGAGAGACCATCTCCAGAAGCTTTAACGGAGAAGATTGTCTCGACGAAACCCTGTTTCTTTGTTTGTGTTCCGTACAATGGCGCCGAGAAAGGTTAAAGCAGATGGCGAAGAGAAGGCGAAACCTGTGACGACGAGAGTGACCCGAAGCATGGATCGCCGAACTCGAAGTGAGACTCATCGAAACGGTGCTCAACCGGCTGGATCCGTCACCAAGCAGATGAAGCTTGACTCGCCGAAGAAGACGAAGAGGAGGAAGTCACCGATTGGGACTGGGAGAGCGAAGAAAGCGAAGAAGGAAGAGGAAGCATCTGAGGAAGTTGAGAAGGAAGAGGAAGAGGCGGAGGCTGAAGACCCGACGAAACCGAAGATTGTTATAGAGCACTGGTAAATATGTATATGTATATATTCTCTATTATCTTTAGATTTCCTGTAGAAAATGGAGGGAGTCGTAAGAGCGAAAATTTAGGTCTTTTCCTCGAAATTGAAGCTAAAGCTTTGGTTTTATTGATGTTATGGAACTGTCTTTTGAGTTTTGTGTCCGTGTAACAACTAGGGTTTCTATTTTCTTATTGTTAGGGTTTCTTCTTGATTCTGCACAGTTTTTCTTATCAGTGATCAGTGGTTTCGCAAAGGAAACGGGTCATTTATCCCTTATGTTTTGCTCGCATTGTGTCTTTCACCTTTCTGTTTGTTTCTTGTCTTGCTTAAGCTGAATTGCTATGTCTTTTCATAAATGACATGTTCCTTCTGCTTCTGCAAATGGGAGAGAATAGGGTTGCTTCTAGTACTTATGTCTTGTTTTCTCACACAAGTTTTTTTGTTTTTTCTTATGTTATTGAAGTAAACAATGCAATGCTTTCAAGACAAGGGCCATTCAGGTGAAGGAAAGCCTGGAGGGAGCTGTTCCTGGCATCACGGTGACTCTAAATCCTGAAAAGGTAATTCTTTTACTGCAGTTGAATGTATTGTCATGATTTCTCACTATTCACGATTGTGTTAGATCATGTTTTTCGCATTATGCTTAATAAGAAACCTTCTCCATCGCTTATCTTTTTCTTTTGATGTGGATGTGCTTGAACAGCCAAGGCGGGGTTGCTTTGAGATCCGGGAGGAAGGTGGCGAAACATTCATCAGCCTTTTGGTAAAAATTCCATTCTTTTTATTTCAAAGACGAAGGTCAATTTGTCTCACTTCAACGTATAGTTTGCTTTGTTTGAGTAAGGTTTATTGTTAGTACTAATTGTCATAACGCAGCTTGTTTGTATGCATACGAGAATGAAAATCAATTTTATATCCTTATTCATTATGAAAATGATATGATATTTACTGAAACAAGTCATCAGGAATGAAATTTGCGAACATCATAAGTTGGCTTTAATTTGAAATAAGAAAATATACCGCAGCAATTTTTATGGTAGATTTTTTGTTAATTGAATTTCAGTGTGTTTTAATTTTTAAGCAATTATTTATGTTAGTTATTGTGAGTATACATTATGAATATGCTTGCTTTTCGATCTTAATTTAGAAAAAAATGAAGATTATGTTTATCTCATTATGTAGGAGATGAAACGTCCATTTGCTCCAATGAAGGCACTTGATATGGAAGAAGTCATCGAGGACATCATAAAGAAAATTAAATGAGAGACAGCTACAGACTGGAAATAGGCTCTTCTTGTGCTGAATCTGTTGTTTGTTTCTGCCTTTGCCTCAGTTTAATCAAGTAGGATTCCATAGAAGACTTTCTAGAGCAATGTCAGATTTGCTAGGTTCACTTTATTGTTTTGGTATGAACACTGTAAGTGCAGTCTCGTTCTTTTGCAATGCATGATTGGCTTGGTTGATAGAAAAGGATCTGTGTAGTTTGTGGGATTGACTCGTATTTGTAAGGCTAGTTTGATTCATCTCGTTTTTCGTTTTTGGGATCAGGCGTGGTTTAAGTATGTTCATAATTGGTTAAAGTATGTTCTAACACCCTTAGAACTGTGTTACAAAATCAATAGGATAAATATCACATTTGCATTCAAGATGGCTGATGCTTGATGAGTAGAAAGTTCACTGCATTTACTCATTTAGGTTTCGCTTCCAACAGTCACGTCTCTCTTCTTGGTTAAAAAACTACAGAAGAAACGTTCTGAATCTGACCTACTATTATTGTCTTCAACCCACATCGCCTAAATCCATCTTAGAATCCAGCAAAGCTAGCGAAAAATGCTAGAAAGAGAAGAACATCAAAGCTTAAACCAGCCGTACAAGCAGAAGAAGATGGTCCAGCCTTATCAGCAGCTTCCATCTTCTCATCATCGGCGCTTGGAGCAGGAGCAGGAGAATCGACCTCCGGTGTTTCTGTTGCAGGTGTAGGTTTTGGGACAGGAGTATCTGAGGCATTGTCTTCATCAGCTGGTCCAGGAGCTGGAGCGGGAGCCGTTGCAGCATTCATGGGAGATGGACCAGGAGCCATTGCAGCATTAGTAGGAGATGGAGCCGGAGCTATAGGAACGGGTGGTGGTGGAGGTGGGAAAATTGCTAAGCTGAGTCCAGGAGCCACAATGGGCATGCTAATCTGGATTATAGACAGGTTATATGGATTGTGGTACAGCGTCGTGACATACTCGGCGTTTAAAGGTGAGCCCTTCACTCCTGATCCAAAGTAAACTCTTCCTTTCGATTTGGTGCAGTTGAGAAAACCATTCATCTCTTCACCCAAACCGGTGGTCTGGTATAAGGTAGTGAGCATTATGCTCTTCTCCTTCATCCCGTTAAGCTTGAGCTCATCGTAGTAGTCAAGAATGACATGAGTCATAAGAATGTTCTTGAGCTCAATGTCGGATCTGTTAGTGATAGAGCTGATGACGTCGTTGCTAACAGCGAGTACGGTTATGGTATGGTATTTGCTGATGGGTAAAGTGAGCTTGCTTTTGATGAAGAGGTCACTCATGGTGCTGAAATTGGAGTATTTCTCAAACGCCCGTGTGATGTTATCGGCTGTAACGACCGTAGAGAAGAGGAGTAAGACGGCGAGGGAGAGGAGAGAAAGGGAGGCATTGAGACCCATCTTGTGTGTTCTGTTTGCTATAGTGAAATGCTAAACCTCAATGGCTTCACTCTTTTGGTATTTATGCAGAAGAAGTGAGGAAGTTGTCGAAGAATGGTTAAAAGGAGACATTTTCTCTGTGTTTGGTGCTAAATCTGAACTAATCTTTATGGTGAGCTAAGTCTACTCTTCTATTTTTTAGGGTGTAATAAGACTTGGCCGTTCGAGAATTAATTATTTGACGGCTAATTTGGTAGATAATTTAGGCGTTAACATGTGTTTCCTTTTAAGTGTAGTGGTTTAAGATTTTATGACTTCTAACTTTTTGGGTGATCAAGAAATTTCGGGTTTAAACTCGTAATTTTTTCGAGCCGTAGACCATAATAAATTTATAAATCTTCGACCGTTGTTGGTGTTTGAATTCGTAACCTTGAAATTTTTTCCAATTTTGGATGACGAGCTAGTACATGGTTGAATTGTACATCACTTTTACGTTGAGAACAATGATTTGATAATTATTTTCTATCTTTACCAAAAAAAAATGTTGCTTAGTTTTGGCCGTGCAAAAGTTTATAATTCTGACCCGTACTGAACTTAGACTCTTTCTTTTTTGCAATGATCCATTCATAATGATCTTCTGAATCTGAGAACATGATAGTTGTCAGGTAAGATTAAACTAATACTTGAGAATCTGATCTGGCTACAAGTAAATGCCATTGACCGTGAGAGTAGAGATCATGAAGTGATGCCTTTAGTCTAATTCCCAAGCTATGAGTTGGATCACGACCCAAATAGTGTTGTAAGCTCCCAAACGGAGACCAATTATCTGTCCAGAATCTGCAGTCTTGTCCATTCCCAATGCACAACTTGATCCAATTGTAAGCCAAATCTCTTAATTTCAGGATTTTGTTAGCAAGCCATGAGTGTTTGCTGTTCTTTTTCGGTAACCATAAATCATTTAAGCACCCGTTCAAGACTTCCATCCTATACCATGCCACCCAAATTGAACCAACCTTGAAGAGCAGTAACCAAATCAATGAATGTCAATTGATATGTTCAAGGTATATATGTTTATTTATCATTTAATTGGTGGATTACGTCAAAGAGGTTGTCACAGTTAGTGCGGCATGTATAATTAGCCACTTAGGTATATTATCAACCAAAAATGTAGAATCTATTCTATTCTTAGTATTCTATCTAACTTTGGATAACACGTTTTTATTTGTCGAACCTATGTTCTAACTAGATGGTCTTTTACACACACACACATATAATATACATATACATATAAACACACGAATATTTAAAGTTTCGGCTTTGTACCAATTATTCGAATTGGCAACTCGGAGTTCATATTCTCTTTGTTAACTTACGAATACAACATCTCATAACTGGGGTATTAATGATCCAAAATATGTAATATTAGCGTATACTTTTTTCAATAATCTAGAAATTTCGGCTCATCTGACCTTAATCTCAATGTTAATTATACTGGCCGGTTGAGCTATATCCTATGTATCATCGTTATTGGTGCATGTATACTTTAACTAATCTCGTACAAATGTAAATATTTAATCCGTAGAAGAAATTATAGAAATTAGTAATTTATTTTAATTTAAATATATGGCAAATCTATTTAGTATGTGCGGGTTTGAAAAAAATAATGGCGTTTGCCACGATTATTTTTCAGCAATTAAAATATTTAGGCTTTCAAATTATCAGTTCAACTAATATATCTCTCTGAATGTGCAGTTAAATGATGCTATATATGAAAGAACAAAGTAACGATAAGTACGTCCTCTAAACTAATTGAGATTTAATACGAGATTGAACACATACAAAAATGGCTACATGCCTGAACTGTCATGGTTATTAATTACAAAACAGTATACAAACACACAAAATAACAATTTATAAAATTATCAACAAAGAGAAAACTAGATCCTGATATAGTGATTCACTAGTTTCGACAAATTCGTTGTATAGTATATATAATAATACAAATACCAATACTAGTAATGTTAGGGATCTAAAATTAGAACGAGGTGTCATTTTCTTGACATAATTATTCTAAGTTGTAGAATATAAGAGTGACCTGGCTGGCACCAATCGCTCCTTCATTGGCTATTGCAGCATATCTTTCATAATAAGAATACCACTTAAAAAGGTGAACTGAATTCTTTCACAATTTTTTTTATGCGTAATACAATTATAATAAATCTTTATAATAGCAAAAACGAAACAAAAATGATACATACATTTTTTTTCGTTTGTGTTTTTTTTTTTTTGCTTTTACAATTTCTAAATGATGTTGAATAAAGAAAAGCTAATATATATTGTGTTTTTCGAAAGTAAATACAAACACAAATAAAAATGTAATTAAAGAAAAGCAATTTCTAACTTGAAGCATTAGAAACTAGAGCTTCTTAACAGATTATTTAAATTAATTAGACCATTCAACAGCGTCATTAAATTAAAATAATATTCTTTTACTCCTACTTATACTGGAAACACAAAATACTTAAAATTTTGAAATAATGATGGTACATATGAAGGTAACAATATTCTTTTTTTTTTTTTTTTTTTTTAATAACCGTGGGAGTTCTGAATCTTCGACCCATAATTTCTCCGGTATCCGGAGTCAGCTTTTAGATATTCCGATTTAAAGAATAATCATCCGTACCAAAGGGGGTTTGAACCCGGGACACAAGGAAACCAACTTCTTTGAACAATATTCTATTTTACCAACTTCATTTTTGTTTCTTTAAAGCTTTTTCCGACAAACTTTGCATATATATAGACATGTTTGATTAGAATAATTCTACGATGGATTGGTTGTTGCAAAAAGTAATCTCAATAATGTATTGTTTGAATGAAGGTAAAATACGAAAAAAAATATGCAAAACTAATCAACAAATCGTTCAAGATGGCTGTAATGTTCATGATGCTCACGGTCCACTGAATCAAGGTGGGTTAATTAGCTTATGTGAACACATAAATGGATCGATAATAACCTTTGGAAAGTGTATCTCGGGAAGCCTCTCGAAACAGTATATAATTAATCAAAGAGAATAACTTATTTATTTTTATTTTGGTTTTATAGATTTTACCTTTTAATTATGATGTCGATCGCCACTACAAGAACAAAGCAAGCAATAAACGGATAGATGCAATTACATAAGATGCATGAAATAACTAATATATCAATATAAACTTTTGGTGCCATATTTGTATGACCATGGGTCAGATTTTGGTGGAATGGGTCATCGATATGGTTTTTGAGATCCCGTGAATCGCAAAACCCTCAACTTGTTGTGCTGGGCTGTAATCTTTTTGACATAAAAGCACTAATACCACACCTACATTAATGGATTATAGAAATAACCAAAGACTAAAAAATAAATAAATAAAAGAAATAACCAAAGATTGCTGAATCTTTTTTTTTTAATTGCTATTCCATCGCTGTTTTTTAAAAATATATTCTTGCCACGATACAATCCAAAATGTATCTCAAATTGTACATATGAACGTTTTTTTTTTGTCAACAAAACAAATCATAATAATTTTTTAAAAAATATTTTGAAGGGAGGTGGAGTCTAATTCCAGTGAAAAATGTTGTATAGGTGGACTTAGACCACTTAACTAAAGATATTTCTACGAAAATTTTCAAAACATAAATTTCTAGGGCAAACATTAATTATTCTAACACTAAATCATCACAAATAAATAAGTGTAATGGATTTGTGCCGCATACAAAATTAGTTTAGAATTAATTAAGTTAGTTGTATTTCATTAGATAGTTTGATAGAATCCTTACACCTAATTCGTGGTAACGACATATTGTTAAATCGAAAGAAACTATTGTATTCCATCGCCTTTTACCTAAAAATCGGCCACATAGTGATCATTGGATTAATAAAAGAAATAATCGACAACATTTTAAAAAAAAATACATAATAATAATAATAATAATTAAGCATTCTCCATTTTCCTTATTAATTTCAATAATCTTAAAATATTGTATTTTTTTAATCGAAATCAATATATGTTTATAATTGTAAATTGCACGAGCAACGCCATGTAGTATAATTTAGATGTCAACTTAGGATGGACCTAAAACGGTAAGCAAAAAGAGGAACAATAGGACTAAAGACTTGTGGTTGTGTTGAGCGTTGAAGAGAATGAGGAGTGAGTACAGTGTGGCTTGGCATCATCTCCCACGAGGGCTTTGGATCCCACTTCACTTATTTCCTCTTCATGCCTCTCTTTTCTCTTTCATTGTTGCTTTGTGTGTACTTTTTGTCCATCTTTCCACAAATTTATGAAAAAAAAAAAAATAGAATTTTGCATTATTACGAAATTATTGTTATATACTAGACCACCCTTAAAGACAGAATATGTTGATGTTGAAGCTAGTCATTATCACATTGCATATGTAATGAGGACCAAAGGATCGTTGTCAAAAAAAAAACGAGGACCAAAGGATCTATAAAAGATGAATGAAAGAATTTAATAGGGAAAAAAATATACAGAAATAGATTACCTTCCGAGAGTTATCAAATCTTTGATGGTTAAAGATTATACAATTGTCCAAGTTCTATACTTGAAAAATTATAATCAAGAATTTCCGACCGAAACTGAAATTAATCTCTCAAGTTTCAGTTCTCGTGAGAGTTGCCAAAAAAAAAAAGAAGATGCATCCAAGTCTTGTTAGTTTTGTTGCATCTGTCTGTAACCCATTATGTAGTGTGTTCTTATAACTAATCTATCACAAAATCAATTTCTACCATATTCCAACGTGAGACATATATATATATAGTGTTTTCATAGGTTTTAATTTCCATACATAAAACCTATAAAGTGATCCAATAAAAATTGGTAATAAATAAAATATACTATATATATTAGATTATTTCTCATCTGATGTGAAATTGGTTTACTACATTTTGACTATACAAGTAAAAATATGAGAGAGGAAAGAAGAAGAAAAAAGGCGTTGATCGAGAAACAAGGTAGGAGAGAATTTTGAAAGACGTGACCTCAATTAATTGTCTCGACTAAAGGAGAGTAAGGACCATTAAGTATTAAAATCCACGTGACGCCACGTGACCGTAATTCCTTCTGCTGAACAAAAAAAAAAGAATTTTAGAAACGTTATACTTTTTTTTTTAAAGAAGCGTTATACTTACTTTAAAATAAAAAGGAATAATCAAAACTTAAAAATATATGTATATAACTGAAACAATTTTTTTTTTGGTATCATAACTGAAACAATTTTAAAGCCCGCCTTTCATTTTTTTCGAAAACTTAATATATAACGGAATCAAACTTAAAAATAGAAAATATCGTTTTTTGGTAAGAAAATTACACTGTTTTGGTGGCTGCATGGTGATGCACATATCTAAAATGTAAGGCCACTTAAATTTTATTTAAATGAATCATTTAGATGTTTTTAAGTCTCACATAAATATCAATTATATTTCTATATATAATACTAATTTTCTTCAAAAACTGCAATTCGATCTCCTTTAAGAAAATTATTAATTTTCGTTTAATTAACTAGTACTAAAGTTTTTTTTTTTTTTTTTNAAAGTTTTTTTTTTTTTTTTTTTCTGATAAAGACCAGTACTAAAGTTTACGTTTTTTTTTTATATCAACCTATATTGATCTCTGGAACCGACATGATGAAATTTGTAATCATCGTACCATCCCTTACCATAGACACCGACATCGTAATTTCTCAAAATCTCAATCGATGTATTATTTGTCACGTGTTTTTTTTTTTTAGAAAGCTTAAAGGTCTTGAGTTCGATTCTATGTTTTGCAATATTTTGTTTTTAAAAAAAAATCCAAACGACGTAGTTTTGATCATTGATACTAGAATACAAAATCTATATACGGTCGAGAATTATATTACGGGTTGAACGTTTTATATGATTGATTTATATTTTTCTCAGTTGTAGGGTAAAATTACAATCTGAAACCACTTGGAGAGTTTTTTTTAAGAATCCCCTAAAATTAATTCTATTTAATTAAGGAAAACACCTTTAATAAAAAATGATTTGTATGGTACCGTTGATATATCATTATTTAAATTTAATTCTCTAAATCTGTATAATACATGTTTTTTAATAAAAATGTACGTATAATGCATGTTGTTAAAAGCAATAAAAATATATATTTAGTATTATAATTAATTCTTAAGAGTTAAGATCCAAAGATATTTTAACAAAAAAGAAACAAAAAGATCCAAAGATATATAGATAATTAAATCATTTATTTTCATCATTTTTGTATAATCTCATAAATTATAAGAATATCGTAAATGCCAGGACCTTCTGGTTACGTAATAATAACTTGGCCGATGTTACGTCGAGTTGAGCTCATGCAAACTAGAAGAAGTCTTGCCGTATCTGAATTCCATATATATAAATTTTTTGAAAAAAAAAACAAAAAAAAATTAGATCCTTTTTTATTTTTTTTTAAAAAAAGGATCTAAATTTTGTAAATCTTACTAAAGATTCTTCGATATAAAGAAAAGAAAGAAATTAACTACACCAACAACAAAAAAATTAGAAATGTAAAAAATATGAAGAGATTCCAAAATAAAATATAATCCCTCATCCCTGGTATGTGGATCCACTATTTTCTAATATTCTAACACGCAAATTTAATAAATTTTCCTATACTAATTTTGATTTATTCATGTTTTTGTATATCGGAATAAGTATAACATTCTTTCAATTGATCTCCAGAAACGAAAAGTTCAACAACAACAAAAAAAATTTTGATCTCCATATATGATCTCAGAAAATTAATCTCCATAAAAAAGATGCGACGTTTCTTACGTCGCAAATATGACGATAAAAAATAATGTTTTGTAACTCAAATATTATTTTAAGTACATCTAGTTTCGAATAAGAACAATAGCTTTGAATTTATGGAATTTGAGTTATTCTTTTGTGTCCAAATATGATAAATAAATTGGTGGAAGATTGATAGATAAGATTCTTCTTTTTCGAGAATTCTAGAATTCTACATTTAATATATATGAATATTATACAGTATAATTATAATATGGTTGTGATCAGTATCTATACACCCCTTTACTAACATATATATAACCCTCTACAGAGTTTTCTTTCTCCTCACCAAAATTAACAAACACATTTCTGAAGAGAAATCTTACAGATTGAAAAAAACAACCCTAGCTAACTCGTAAAATCATCAACAACCTCAACAATGTCTGGTGTGTGGGTGTTCAACAAGAACGGAGTGATGAGGCTGGTGGAGAATCCTTATAATCAATCGGCCGGAGATTCATCGGAATCTTCCTCATCCGGTGGTAGCCAGCAGCAGAGGATGAGGAGGAAGATTCTTGTCCATCTCCCGACCAGCGAAGTTGTCTCTTCGTACGGATCACTTGAGAAGATCTTGAAGGGTCTTGGATGGGAGAGGTACTACTGTGGAGACAACGCCGATCATCTCCTCCAGTTCCACAAGAAAACATCGATCGATCTCATCTCTCTCCCTCGCGACTTCTCCAAGTTTAACTCTATTCATATGTATGATATCGTCGTCAAGAACCCTAACGTCTTCCATGTCCGAGACATGTAGTAGTCGATCATCAAAAACAGCTGGTTCAATCTGATTCTCCAATAATCCTCGTTGATATATCTATCATGTATATATATGCAGGCTTTTGCTTTGTTTTGTTTGCTGCTTCTTGGTATATTTTATGTTGTATGTGTTTTGTGTTGGTCGATTTGGGGTGGTCTTAAGCTAGAGCCATTTAATAACTTGAATCATTATGTGATTTTAATGAACTTGTGTCATGTTGTCAGGTTCTTTCAAAGTTGAAATGGTAAAGAAGAGATCAAAGTTGAGTGTGTATATGATGGGTACATTTGATTTGATCCATGATTAGCATTCAAATAATATGATGCGTGGAATATAAGTAAATAAATCAAATATACTCATGCAATGCAAATAAACCTAATATGCGAACAAATTTTATCTGTTAAAATGAAATTGATATTCCATACATATGTAGCTAGTTAGTGTTTTTTTTTTTTTAATGAAAACTACTTTTGTATATACAAAGGATTGAATCCCTATTCCATGAAAACATATTTTGGGTTTTTAATTAGTGATTACAGTTTCTCTAGCAACAAAATTGTACCAATTTATTTTTATGAAAACAAAAAGTTTATTTTTTCCAAAATCACTCGCAGCCAAAATTTTACACTTTTCACATAGTTTACAAAAACAAATTACAATTAAAAATTTTACCATCAGTTATATGAAGACATTCTAGTACCAACAAAAAAAAACATA
The DNA here is from genome assembly GCA_900406395.1 of Kernera saxatilis. Lineage (NCBI taxonomy): Eukaryota > Viridiplantae > Streptophyta > Magnoliopsida > Brassicales > Brassicaceae > Kernera > Kernera saxatilis. The sequence continues at coordinate 19,816 of OVAY01001272.1, read as the reverse complement.
ACATTCTAGTAGCAGTCCCATTCAATCAGACTCTTTACTCTTTATCACTAAAACGAGTAAATACGTGCACTATAAGTATTAAATATATTTTGTTTTTTTGCATTTAAATCAAGATGATAACTTCAATTGTTTGATCATCATATATTCAAGTTCAAGTTTTATCGGTCAATTAACACCGGGCATAAATAATTTTAGAAAAACTTAAAAGTCCTAAACTGAATTTGTAATTGGAATGCAATGATAATTTGAAGTAGGACAAAATCTAAAGAAGGAAAGTCAAAAATGTCCAGTTAGAAAAGGGCCCCCAAAGATTTGGGAGGACAATGGATAAAATGATGGGCGCACGTGACCTTTCATACTTTTCTACAGAACTTGGACAGGTGTCGACTCCCCATTGCCCATATCCCCGTTTTTTCACAGATTAGTATGATGGGCGCACGTGATGTCTTGCCTTTACACGGAATCTGGGCACGTGTCGATTCCCCATTGCCCATTTCCCCACTTCGTCACTTCCTTATCGATGTTCTCCCACATAAATTCGC
>OVAY01001272.1:0-19245 GCA_900406395.1 Kernera saxatilis | reverse complement strand
CACATATCCTTTTTTTTTTTTTTTTGAGAAAAACACACATATCCTTTTCGTCTCACACGGTTAGATTCGGGACCTTTCTTTATTTTTTGGAAAAAAATATTATAGTTAGGTATACATTTTCTTGAACTAACATTATGGGTCTTTGCAAAAAAAAAAAAAAAAAAAAAAACATTATGGGTCTAAGATGCTGGAGCACTTGATTTATCCTCGGATAAGTAGGTTTCTGCCAAAAAAACTATAGTTTTTTTTTTAGGCTTTCAAAGAACCAAAAAAGTGTGTGAGGAGGGACAGATCCGAAAGAATCTTTAGCTGGAGCACATTTATATTATTAATAAAATTAGCAAAAGAAAAAAAATTAAAAGATTTATAGAAAGAAACAGGAAAAACAAATTAATACGAGAACGTAGGTCTCAAAAAAGAAAAATTTAACTGGAAACTTAAAAAGAAAGCAAACCCATATTCAAAAAAATAATAATAATAACTTAAAAAGGGAAAAATAGTAGTAAATTGGGTGTCTAAGTTAAATCACATTGAAATTAAATGTCAAATTACCAATTAAGTCTTGAATTATTGGGTTCTATAAAATACTTGGGTAGAGGCATCTAAATAATCTTGTCTTAATTACCTAAAGAAACAAAAACATTAGACGGGGCACATGACTCGATCCGTTCGTCGTAACCTTCGTTCACTCCCGATTGTGAATGATTTTATAGAGTTTACAAGAGATTTAGAAAAGTTAAAGTTTGATTGGTAAATTTTTGTCAATTTATTTAAACTATTTTTATACATTTACATTAATCCAATTCGTACATACGAATCATGTATGCGTCTGAATATGTATTTCACGGTATGGTGACCCATAATTATGAAATATGCACATTGTATATTGTATTTTGCCTTGTTTTTTGAGTTATGTCATTCGATTTACATCGTCATTTATAAATCTTAGGCAATAATCGATGGACATTCATGCTAGTATTAGATTGGTACTTATCGTTCGTTCGAGTATTAACCGATGAAGATCGTGTTGGTCTACGCTCGCAAGAGTTAGAGTTCAACTAAAAAAATAGAAAAATGTTCCAGACAAAAACATAACATTTTTCTTACATAAGAGTCACAAGACATACCAACTTTTTATATTAACACTTCTCGTTTAATTTGGACAATGACCCTTTTTTTTTCAAGCAACGTGAAGACTATGTTAGAGAATTCTAAACCAAGACAAAGGGTGAGTCTAGGAAAATTCAGATGAGAAGACCATAATACATTTAGAACAATGGAAATTATGGAACAAACTACAAAGACACGTAGATCATGGACCAAAATCCATATGAATCTCTAAAGCAGATAAAAAATCGGGTATTTAATTTTGCCGGTTAAGACGTCTACAATGGTCATATAGAAAGCCGACAATGGAAAATGGTGGAATTCGAACCCTGAAGTAAACCTACAAAAAAATGTTTCAGCGCTCTAACTCAGCCACTGAACCAACACTACCTAGTTTCCATACATATACAAGGGCTTCTTGTTGTTTATTTGACGTGCATGTATGCTTACAATTAAAAAAGAAATGTTTGACTCTGATGCATGCTATTATGGATCTATTTGGGAAAAATAAATACTAAATAATCAATAAACGCAAACACAAATGACAAATCCAATCAAATAATCTAAGCCCAGAGCAATATCTGAAATTAAGTATCGAATGATGCGACCTGATTTATCAGAATCGGACTGAGCAGCTTCACTTAATTGCTTTCCCATCGATCGAGTGTACACTAAAATTTAATTAATTCGAAAATTTTAGAGGGTCACATGACATGACACCCCTTCCCTCATCATGGTCCGCTAACACTTTCTTGATCTCTGCTTAATCCTAACTGCATCTGCACTCCTAAATACACTATTGTATTTTTTCTTCTTCTTATAGCTACTTTTAAATATTGTTGTTTTTATCAGCTAATAAATTATTTTTTTTACCCCGATACAATATACTATTGATTTTATTTAGCAAAACAAATATATGTATCGATAAGGTGGTTGGTTCTTGAACTGAGAATTTTACAATTACATAAAGACATGTATATACTATTCTAATTCTTGTAATCACCACACAACTTTTTTAAACATACTACACTAAAGAAAAAAACCATGTGGGTTGTGCAAGGAAACAAAATAAAAAAAGTTTTGGGGTCGTTTTGCTAGAGATTACATTTGTCGTGGGCTTTTTGAAACGTAGGCCGATAAAGTTCAACTTTCCGGAAAAATAAAAAATAAAACAAAATAGTTATCTTTTGTGGTTGGCAGTCGATTTATTCCATTTTCGGTAATACTAATTACTAAATAATTGTATTAATATTTATTTTAGTTGTCCTCCAACGGAAACGTATCCTCTACTGTTTCTTCTTCATCTCCGGACATCGCTGCTTATCCATGGAGTCGATCCACTGGAATAGTTTGGTAACCCCTAATTTTTCCTTAAATCAGAGTCTTCAGAGGAAAAATCGCGCTGTTCTTGATCGGAGAGATGCTCCTTTGCGGCGGGGCAGGCCGTTCTCTGCTGTGCGGACTTCTAACTTTTCCGTTACCGCGACGGCGACGGATGTTTCTATTTCAACTAGAAACGCTGCGATTGGCGGCCAGAATTCGACGGACGCTGCGATAAGCGGGGTGGAGAGAGGTCTGCGAGTTGGGAAATCGAGCACCGCGCTGGAGCAGCTGGATATCGAGCGAGGCGTTTGCGTGCCATTCCGAAAGTATTCTCCGGATACTGTATGATTGCCTCTGTAATTTTGTTTCGTTTCTAGTTCGATTTACGCGTTTGTTTCAGTTACTTTCATTGTTTATCTCTGCTAAAATTGGTTGATTCACTGATTGAGCTGGTTAGACTTGTTCGTCTTCTTGGATTTGCTTGGTAGTGTCTTAGAACGATTCGGTATGTTTGTATTCAGGTGAAATTTCACTGTTTTTTTTTTGGTGGCATAAATCGAAGGACATCTACAAGCGCCCAGCTAGATTCTTTCTCTCTTCTTTTTTTTTTGTGTGTAATTACTTTCACAATTTTGTTGTAGATTGTTTGAATTGGAATTTACTGATGTTTGATGATCAGGTGAGGAGTAAAGTGCTGGAATCAAGAGGAGCAGTCGTCTCTCTTGCTTCAAGGGGTGTGGAGATTGTTTGGACTCTGGGGTTGTATTGGTCTACCTTAATGTATGATTTTTTGGTTGGAAGGGATGAGGAAGTCGTCCCGTTCCGTGCTAGGCAGCTTAGGAACCTGTTGTGCAACTTGGGGCCTTCATTTATCAAAGCTGGACAGGTATGTGGATCCATCTTGTTGCTAGGAATTTGTTAATAATGGCATTAACCAGGTTCTCGGAGTTATCTTCTCTAATATCTATTACATGGGAGGGACAGGTTCTGGCAAATAGACCTGATATCATCCGTGAAGACTACATGAACGAGCTCTGCATACTTCAAGATGATGTTCCTCCATTCCCCAACGAGGTCAAAATCTTATATTTTTGGAGAATATGTTGAGCAAGATGTTTCTCATGTTATCATGTGCCTTTGTGTGATGAAGCTAAGTTGTGGAGGATTTTCCAGGTTGCTTTCAAAATCATTGAGGAAGAGTTAGGCCAACCTCTTGAAGCCCTGTTTAGCAAGATTTCGTCACAGACAATAGCGGCTGCAAGCTTGGGCCAAGTTTATCGAGCTACTCTATGTGCCACTGGAGAAGATGTTGCTATCAAGGTTCTTCTAAATGGAATAATTTACTGTCGCTACAGAGTTTATCTTCTTCAAAGATTGTGCTACTTCATACAGGCTTATTAATCTGAAAAGTATTTTAAAGTTTGGGATTAACATTTGTTTTTATGTATATACAGGTGCAGAGACCACAGATAGAGCCCATAATTTACCGGGATCTCTTTCTTTTCCGAACCCTTGCCTCATTCTTAAATGGCTTCAGTTTACAGAAACTGGGTTGCAACGCAGAGCTAATAGTTGATGAATTTGGAGAAAAGCTTTTGGAGGAGCTTGACTACACCTTGGTATCTCATATAATTGTCAATTTGACTCTGCACTTAATTTTTAAAATAAGCTTAATATGAGCCTTTCTATAATCTTGGTTAACCTTAAGTTCTTGTCTACAGGAAGCCAGGAACATTGAAGACTTTCTGGAGAATTTCAAAGATGACCCGACTGTCAAAATTCCTCGAGTATACAAGAATCTTTGTGGTCCGCGGGTTTTGGTAATGGAGTGGATTGATGGTATTCGGTGCACGGACCCACAGGTATCACATTCAAATAGGGGCCAACCCAGTATATATGCCTTTTTTCATAAAAATTCCTTTCTACCCCCCTAAAAAGTCATAAATAAAGTACACTCTGAGTACTGACTCTTACTAATTTTACTCAGGCCATCAAGGATGCGGGAATTGATTTAAATGGATTCTTGACTGTTGGCGTGAGTGCTGCTCTAAGGCAGCTGTTAGAATTCGGATTGTTTCATGGAGATCCACATCCTGGAAATATTTTTGCAATGCATGATGGGCGTATTGCTTATGTGGACTTTGGTAATGTTGCTGTACTGAGTCAGGTAATTTGAGTTTAATGGTTCTAAGATCTCTGGCAAATAGCAGTAACTAGCGTCTCCTCCTTATTGTGATATCTATATCTGTATATTAGAGACTTTGTCATTCATAGCCTAACTAAATCCTTTCTTTCCCAGCAAAACAAGCAAATTTTGATTGATGCTGTAGTCCATGCGGTTAATGAAGACTATGGGGAGATGGCAAATGATTTCACTAGGCTCGGATTCTTGGCCAAGGGTACCGATGTTTCTCCTATCGTTCCAGCTTTAGAAGCCATCTGGCAGAATTCAGCTGGGAAAGGCCTTTCAGATTTCAATTTCCGAAGTGTTACAGGTATGTACTGTTTCGTGCATTTCCGTACAAGGTAAATTCCTTCCCTTGCACATCTAAGAGAATGATGTCACGTTTTTTTGCTGCAGGCCAATTCAACAAGCTTGTGTACGACTTTCCCATCCGTATCCCGGAGCGGTTCTCTCTTGTTATTCGTTCTCTGCTTACGCAGGAGGGTATATGTTTCACGCTGAAGCCTGATTTTAAGTTTCTAGAGGTGAAGTCACGCTTATTCTTTTGACTCTTCTTTTTAAACTTTGGATTAGCCAACACATAAATCCTGAAGTGAGCAAGATACTAGTGATGTGGTGTTCACTGATATTTCCCTTCCCACACTAAAAGCTAGCGTTTGTCTAGGTTGCGTATCCATATGTAGCAAAACGTCTCCTAACAGATCCAAATCCTGCACTTCGGGAACGCTTGATACAGGTTAATTGATAATTCTGATTTCGTTTTATATATGCAATGTCGTATTATTATCTGCATCAGCTGAAATCAAAGCTCTTGTTGCCACTGCCGTGTCAGGTTCTATTCAAAGATGGTGTTTTCCAATGGAAAAGGCTGGAAAACCTCATATCACTTGCAAAGGAAAACGTCGGCCAAATGAGTAGCAACCCTGCTCTACGAGTTAAGCAAGCGTAAGTAACCGAATTTTATAGAAGCATTGTTTTGTTCCCAAATCTCCATCGGTAAACCCCATGAAGCTTAAATTCTAAAAATCTATATTTTACGTATGATAATTTCAGGGAGAGTAAGCTTGACTTGACAGATACCATTAAAGACGGAGCTCGTCTTTTCCTCCTTGATGAAGGCATTCGCAGGAAACTTATTCTTGCTCTCACAGAGGACTCGAAGCTTCATGTAGAAGAGGTTCATACATTAAACATGACCAGATTTATATCTGCAGCACGTATCGTTCCCATTGACAATTGGAACTCTACAGCTAAAACAGTAACTCTACTTTTGTTGTTTCAGCTTGTGGATGTATACAGATTGGTTGAAGAAGAAGTAGATATTCCCACACTAGCCATGGAAGTCGTGCGAGGTATTATGATCCTGTAAACATGGGAATCTTGGGCCATTGATTTAGCACTAGTTCCGGATGATTCTGAAAATGTCGTTCCTTTTGTTTTGAATGCAGATATACCGAATGTTTTTCGGGATTTTGTGCTGTCATGGAGCAATTCGGTTTTATCTGACAGATAGATGATGATGAATCGGCTTCTCACCTTTTTTGGGGCTTCTTTTGAAGAGGAAAGAGATAATTTTCAGGGAGTAGATGGGGAGAAAAACGTAGATTATTACAGTTTAATCTTCGGTGCATACATGTTACAAGTAACTTAATACACCATAATACATACATGTAATTATATATGAAAGCACACACAAACTTCACTTGTTGCTCTTTTAGACTTTTGACGTTGTCTAATGTAGTTGGATATATACACTAACATTAATCGACGTCATTCAAATCAAAGCTGTAATGTTCGTGCTTCGCACAGCACTGATTCACAATCTGGACTGAAGAAAAATTGTTGTGCATTGGCTTCGCCTGCCGTGTTTTTGCACTTTATGACATGGATCTAAACTGGACCCATTATCTTGCGAGTTGCGACTAAACGCGCCATACTTGATGGCCCATGAATTATGCAATTATCCAACATCATTTTCTTATCTAATTCAATAAAAAAATTATTTGATAAAGATTTTCCCGTGGCGGCAAAATATATTTATTAAGCAAAAAAAATTCCCGTGGCGCCAAAATCGCAGAAGAAGAGGAAGGCCAAACACAACAAACCTAAGAACTATTTCGACTTTGTAAGCTATGCAAGCAAAAATCAATTCTTTCTTCAAACCCTCTTCTTCTTCGTCTCCTATCGCCGCCTCGGTAACATCAGACACAGACGATGGTTTAGCCGTCTGGGAGAAAAATCGAAACGTCATCGTCAATACCTACGAGCGTCGATCTGCCATAGCCGATAGGTATGTGAATCAGCTTTTTGGGAAATTCCTCATTTGCAGCCATTTTCCATTGGGTTTCTGTTTATGTGTGTTTTCCGTATTTTTCAAAACTTTAATTGACATTGTTACGCTTGGGTATTCAGAAGTGAGGAATGCATCGGGAAGCCACTGAGGAAAGGATCTTCTTCTGGATCTAAAAATCTCAACAAGAAGCGCAATTATACCCAATTCCACTTAGAGTTGGGCCAATCTGATTTTCTTCTCAGACATTGCGCAGAGTGTGGAGCTACGTATGCTCCTGGAGATGAATTAGATGAGAAGAACCATCAAAGTTTTCACAAGAACTATATGCATGGAGTCCCTTTTAAGGTTAGGATGCCTGTGACCTTATGCTCAAGATATATGTTTCTTGATTGTTGTAGAGGTTGTTTGATAAAGTGTCTGTTTTTGAATTGTTCTCAGGGTTGGCAGAACGAGAGAGCGTTCACGTCGCCTTTGTTCAACAAGAACCGCATTGTTATGGTATTGGAAAATGATTCTCCTGCACACAGAAACAAGGTTCATTTGTTTTATTCACAATTCAAGTTGCACTGGTTCTTCATTTTAGAGGTTTTAAGTTTTTAACGGTGTATCTTTTGTATCTTAGGTGCAAGAGGTCGTGAAAATGATGGAGGTTGAGCTAGGTGAGAATTGGATTCTTCACCAACATTGTAAGGTATGTGTCTGTATCCACGTCTTAACAGACATTTTTGGGATAAATTAGCGGGCTTATACCATCTTAGTGTTTGTTTGCCTCAACGTCTATACAAAGGATTAGCATAGCTCATGAGTGATTATTACTTGATGTCTACTAAATTGACGAACTGGGATCTGATACACAACTTATTGGGAATACTTGCTTTACTTTTTGCCAAACTAAAGGAGGAAAACTTCGACTTATTTGTGATTCCTTCTGTGTCTGTGACTAGCACTGAAAACCAAACAAGAAAGTTGATTTTGAGAAAAGAAACGAGTTTCTTTGATTTCCCTTGGTGACCTCTTTCAATAAATTCACAAGAAAGATGATCTAGCAAAAATGTTTCGAATAGCCTTGAATTACTTTCTCGGTTGTTTCAAGAACTACCTTGTTGTGTGTAGGTTTATCTATTCGTTTCCTCTCAGAGGATCTCCGGGTGTCTAGTTGCAGAACCAATTAAGGAAGCATTTAAGCTCATAGCTCCTCCTGATGATGAAAGACAGTTGAAGAAAGAGAGCTCCTCGCTTTCAACCTCCATTCAGTTTGGAAACATTGTGTTGCCAAGAGAAGTATCGAAAAGATGTCGAGCATCAGATGATAGAATAGATAATGGAGCCATTGTATGTGAAGAAGAAGCTAAACCAGCTGTTTGTGGAATTAGAGTGATTTGGGTCTCACCTTCTAACAGAAGAAAAGGCATAGCCACACGGTTACTCGAAACCACGAGGTAAGAACTCGAGCAACCACCTGAAACCATTCGCATTGTAAATATTCCTACATTATGTTGACATTTTTTTCTCTGTGTATAAAACGCAGGGAAAGCTTTTGCAACAATCGGTGCATGTTAGAGAAATCTCAGTTAGCATTTTCACAACCAAGCTCCATGGGAAGATCTTTTGGATCCAATTATTTTGGAACATCTTCATTCTTAGTTTACAAAGCTCAACTAATTGATACTAACTTTTCTTAAACAGCTTAGATTTCATCACAACCCTCTTCTTCACTGTTACTGTCAGAGCCGTCTTTTTGTCTAACTTTGCATATTAAGCAAGTTGGTGAATATGTGGCTGATCCATAGCTAACAAAAATAACACATTCTTTTCTTTTTTTGTTGACCTTCTCTCTATTTTTACTTCTTATTCAATCCTCTATTCACTTCTCTCTAGTTTGGCTATGTTTTTTCAATTTTTCCAAAATATGTGACAAATTTATCAAGAATAATTATATAAATAACACTAAGATACTTGTGTGTTTAAGTCACTCCAAAGGTTCTGGCTGTTGACAAAAAAAAAAAATCAAGATTCATGACCAAATTAAAATAACACATTAGCTTTAAGGGCATTTTCTGTGAATGTAAGAAGCTCAATGCTAATTTAACAAAAAAAAGAAGCTCAATGCATCTCATACCCCTATCATTCACACCAAGACCCGAAATCTAAAGCATGTGTCAGTAGGGGGAACTAAAACTAAAAGTAGTTTTTCTTTGCAAGCTTGTGATCAATGGAAAAACAGAACAGAGGCTTACGCAGCTTAAGTTGCTTGAGGAACTCATTCTAATTACTTACCAGTCAAGCTTCAACAATAACACAGAACACATGCTATTGTTAATACACCATCATTTAATTAAAGAGAACAGAACTTTCAAGTCTAACAAGTGTATAGCAATCATTGCCTAGAATCGAAACAGAATCAAGTTTTATAGCAGAGATCAGAAAACCTATGCCACATCTTGGATTCTGTTAACATATTTAACAGCAATGAGCATAAATATAATTGAATTACACACTGTTTACAACAAAAAGATGCAGATATTACTAATTTCTTGAATTTGGTAATAATCACAGAAAGGGGTTATCAAACAAGTAAGTAAGGCAAGGAAATCAAGAAATATGCATCAGAAAAAATAAAAGGGTTTTAATGGAATCAATATCTAAGTCTCATCAACTTTGTAAGTAAGAGACCTGTGCGAATACCAGAACATAAAGATTTTCAATCAATAGAGGTATACAGTTTTAAACGTTGTAGAAACATACACCGTCTAAAACATAAGTCCACAAGTAGACTAATCTATAGAATATGACAGAGCAACGGCTAACCAATTATGCAAGATGCAAGATGCATGATGAAAGATGATGTATGATGCATGAAGGATGCCAGAATTGCTAAGAACAACAATTAAATCTAACCGTAAGATTGCAAGCATATTATTTTGTATGTTAAGAATGATCAATCACCAACAAATAGACAAAAATTTAAGGAAACTGCATTCAGAATCTGCAAGAAGGGTCTCTTATTACGTTAAAAGATATATCCCCATGTATAAGGGAGACTCTAAGATATATCGATTTTAAAAACAATGAGAGACTTATGACACATACACTACAAGCAGTAAAAAAGAGAAAAAAAAAAAAAAGAGAATAAATATTTCCTAGTCAAGAAAGGTTTTAATGACATTGTAAACACAGAATGTGGTGTTTGCGGCACATTTATGATGCGACACTATTTTAGGTGATCAGATTGAGCCTAGTTAAATTACATATCAACAATGTTGATGAAAATTCAAATCTACCTTTTTTAACAGTTGATAGGTTAGCAGCGAATTTCAAGAATCTAAAGCAAAATAGATCAAGGATACTAACTTTTGTTAAAAGCATTTCTAATTATAAATGGCTCAATCTTTTGATTACACAAATATACATGTCTCTTACTTAGCTTAGTGATTTTATACGAATCAATCAAATACAAGCCTAGAAACATACATGTCACTGAAGTCTACTAGCTTAGATATCTCCTCGGAGTAACTAAGAATCTAAGTAGGATTTTTTCAAGCAGATAACTGAACAAATCAAAATTAGTCCTTAATTTTCACGTATACGTCTATAACTTAACCCTGTGATGAATTTCATACCTAAATTATCAAAAGATGTTCAGAAAACCACATACCTGTGATTGTCACTGAAGTCTGCTACATTTGAAAGCATTTTCAAGACATGCCTGTGGAAATCAAATTTAGTCTTCACTGGTCTTAATTCAAGTATATGTCAATAACTTAACTTGTAAATTTCATATGTAACAAAGTATGAACTCTTTTTTAAGAAAACTACTTACCTGTGATTGTCACAGAATTCTGCTACACTTGAAATCTTCTTCAGAGTATTTAAGAATTGGAAGTATTTCCAAGCACATGCCCTGCGAAAATCAAAGTTAGTCTTTACTTACCTTGTGATTTTTTATGCTTGTGTAGACTTTATGTGCCTTGTCTATATTCCATCTAAGGAATCATTTTCGATTCAGAGACTTTTTAAACCGCATGTCGCGAAGATTCGGTTTTAGAACAAGAGTTTTGGACTTCTTTTAAGCCGTGGGTGGTCAAGGATCACAATTACTAGTGTTTTGCTTAAAGACTGAATTTTAAGCGGTGGGTCCTGTTTTTCTTTTAATGAGCTGAACATCAAACCAGAGTTTTTGTCCAAGGATCTATTTTCGAGTCTTAGTTTATGTCTAAAGCGCGTATTCTGTTTTCCTTCCTACAAACTGAAGTCCGATCCCATATTTTTGTTTAAGGACTTGTTTTAAGCCATGGGTTGTAAATGTTTTGTTTTTGAATCTTACCCTCTGTTTTCTGAAAACCAATCCAAAATCTTTGTCTAAAGATTTATTTTAAGCCGTGGGTGATCAGTGATCAGTTTTCGAATCTTATTCTTTGTTTTAAAGACTGATATTTAAGCCGTGGGTTTCCGTTTTTCTTAACGAATAGAAAACAAATCCATAGTTGTTGTCTAAAGATTTTTTTCAAGCCGTAGTTTGTAAAAGATCCGTTTCTGAATCTTTTTCGCTGTCTCAAATGCTGATAGTTAAGCCGTGGGTTATGTTTTGATTTTAAAAAACCAAAAATCGATCCATAGTCGTAGCCGTTGTCTCACGACTTTTCTTAAGCAGTGGGTCGTCAACAGCCAGTTTTTGAATCTTTTTCTTTGTATCAAAGACTGTTATTTAAGCCGTGGTTCTGTTTTCCTTCCAGCAAATCGACCGATCCAAAGTTTTTTGTCTAAAGACTTGTTTTAAGCCGTGGGTGGTCAATGATAAGTTTCAAATCTTTTCAACTTAAGCCGTGGGTATCTGTATTCTTTTTAACGAACCGAAGACCAATTCATAGTATTTGTCTAAAATCTTATTTTAAGTTGTACTAAAACTTAAGCCGTGGGTTTCTGTTTTCTGTTTAACGTACATGAAACAAATCCCTAGCCTTTTTCTAAAGACATTTTGTAAGCCGTTGTTTGTAGATCCGTTTCTGAATCTTTTTCTTTGTGTCAAAAACTGATATTTACGGGTCATGTTTTCCTTTCAAAAAACCGAAAACCGATCAAAAGTCTTTGTCTTGAGACTTGTTTTAAGCCGTGGGTGGTCAATGATCAGTTCTCGAAACTTTTTCTTTGTCTCAAAAACTTAAGCCATGGGTTTTCTGTTTTCTTTTTTTTTTACGAACTGAAGACCAATCCATGATCTTTGTCTACAGACCATTTTTAAGCCGTGGTTTGTAAATGATCAGTTTCTAAATCCTTTTCCTTGTCTCAAAGACTGATCTTTAAGCCGTGGGTCACAAAGGATCAATTTTTCAGAATTTAGTCTCTGTCTAAAGACTAAGCCGTGGGTTTCTGTTTTTTTTTTTCACGAACTGAAGACCAATCCATAATCTTTGTCTAAAGACTTGTTTTAAGCCGTGGGTCACAAAAGATCAAGTTTTCACAATTTAGTCTCTGTCTAAAGACTGATATTTAAGCCGTGGGTTCTGTTTTGCTTTCGAAAAACCGAAAATTGATCCATAGTCTTTGTTTCAAGACTTGTTTTAAGCCGTGGGTCACAAAGGATCAAATTTTCACAATTTAGTCTCTGTCTAAACACTAGATTTAAGCCGTGGGTTTCTATTTTCTTTTATAAATGATCCGTTTCTGAATCCTTTTCTTTGTCTCAAAGACTGATATTTAAGCCGTGGGTTCTGTTTTGCTTTCAAAAACCGAAAATTGATCCATAGTCTTTGTTTCAAGACTTGTTTTAAGCCGTGGGTCACAAAGGATCAATTTTTCAGAATTTAGTCTATGTCTAAAGACTAGATTTAAGCCGTGGGTTTCTGTTTTCTTTTATAAATGATCCGTTTCTGAATCGTTTTCTTTGTCTCAAGGACTGATATTTAAGCCGTGAGTTCTGTTTGCTTTCCAAAAACCGAAAATCGATCCATAGTCTTTGTTTCAAGACATCTTTTAAGCCGTGGGTCACAAAGGATCAAATTTTCAGAATATAGTCTCTGTCTGAAGACTAGATTTAAGCCGTGGGTCTTATTTTCCATCCCCTAGCATTCCAGGCATAGCTATGCACTACCAACCAATACCGGTCCAATACATAGTTTTGCTAGGGTGATGGTAAACATTACTTCCGGGTCCAAAATCGACGGGACATTATCCCCAAAAAGAATCTGACAGAACACTATCAGTGGAGTGTCTGCCTATGATCTTTTGGGTTCGTGGGAAAAACAAAACAAGAAAGAAATCTAACCAAAAAAAAAGTCTTGAATTCAGAAGCGAACGAGAACAAGTTTGTCCACGTTCGATGCCTTTTTCAAGATAAAATGGAGAAAACAAAGAAGCCTGCATAAAAGTTCGAAAACACAACTGATTGCGAAGACGACCTAAAAAAACCCTAACCGATCACAACAATTTCACGCAAAATCAAATATCCAACCCGCTGCAAAATAAAAGACGAAAAAAACCCTAAACAAAATCGAGTACCCAGATGAGAAAAAGTTGTAAGACATAGAAACCTTGAAAATGCGATTCGCGATCTAGAGTACTCGGAAAATTCTTATAGTGATTATAACTACAAAATGTTGGCAAGTAGTTGGAATAATACGCTACAAGAGAAGAGAGGAAATCAAAGCCGCTTCAAAACAAAACACAAAACACAAATACGAACGGCTGTGAAATTTAGAAATCGTAAAAATCATTAGAAAACCCTAGACCTACAAATCGCTGAAAAAGAATCATCGTCGAGAGAAAAAAATAACTTGTGAGAATAATTGCGTCTCTGATATGCCTTTTATAACTACAGTAATGTATGGCGGTGCCTGCTAAATGCCAGCTGTCGTATTTTTTAACGGATAGTTTTTCAAACGTCTGATTTATAATAATAATATGGCCTTAAGTTGGCCCAAAAAATGGCTCAATTATCTGTACGAGGCCCAATTATTTTAGCCTTTTTTAAATGGGGGAATTGCTTTTAAACGACATTAAAAGTCAAATACACAACAACGATCTAATCCAAACAAAACTATTCAAATCAATCCTAATTTTTGTTTTTATTTGGCCAATGATTTAAAATTCTAGTTAAAATATGTGTCACTCATATAGTAATTATGAAATATAAATTATGATTTATATAAGATATAATTCTTTGGCAAAAAAAAAAGGATATATTTTTAACAAACCATAATAAAACAACACCACAAAGAAAATTAGAAAAGGTTTTTAAATCAGATGTAGAACATTTTCTTTTCATAAATCACAGTAAAAAAATTTCCAATATTAACTGTATATCATACTCCTAGTCCTATGTTATTGGAAAAATTATAAAATAGTATATTACTATCAATCTCTATTTTAAAATTACATAGCACTGTATTATTTAAAAGTAATTTAATGTAAAAGCCGTCAAAGATATTTTAAAAGCAATCATAGAAATCTTTTTTTATATATTATTAAAATACATAATAATGTATTGAAAAGGTAAAAATGGTATGGGGATTGAGAGGAGAGAGAAAAAGGAGGCTCCTCCTACCAACTGCGAAACACTATCCCCACAAGAAACCCCATCTCCTTGAAACTGCCAATCTCATTCTCAGGTCAGCTTCTTCTTCTTCTTCTTCTTCCACTTTTCGATTCGATCTTCTTCCACCAAATTCGCTTCGTCTTTCTCCGACGTTTTCTCCGATTTGGTTGCTCACTGATCACTAATTCGGTTCGTCTCTGTTGTTTTGGATCCGTTTCTAATTTTGCTAGGGTTCTGCTCATAGCTTTCGATTCGATTTTCCGGTGTACGATCGGTTTTTGAATTGTTTGATTTTGAATCGGAGTCTCATTTCGATCAGTCTCTTTTCGGTTTCTAGTGTTTCACCAGCGACTGAATCGTTTCCAACGATGTCAATTTGGTTTAGGTTTTATGAGTCTCCATCGACTTGTATTACATTCTTATTCATAGATTGTTTTAACGTCCTGAGATTGTGAATGCTTAGCAGTCTCGTTTACATGCGTATGCAGCTACATCAAGGAACAGCGTCCGGGGAAATGTCGTAAAGGGGTTCTGCGTTTCACTGAGTCCCTGATTATAGAAACTGAGTTCCTAATAAGTTGGAATAAGCTGCTTCGTTTGCGGATCTTAGAGAAAACTTTGGCAATTGATGGCGCTGGAACATGTTTGTGAAAAGCGGCTTCAAGCAAAGACACTTTGCAGCCAAGAGTTTCAGTTGACGATCAATTGGGATGATTTAGTTTGTCCCATTTGTTTGGATTTCCCTCACAATGGTGTGCTCCTCCAGTGTTCATCTTACGAAAACGGATGCCGTGCATTTGTCTGCAATACAGATCACCTTCACTCTAACTGTTTGGATCGCTTCATTAGCGCCTGTGGTACAGAATCACCTCCAGCTCCTGATGAACCTCGTTCAAAGGTTTTAGAAGAGAATTGCAAACCGGTGTGTCCACTGTGTAGAGGAGAAGTTACTGGGTGGCTGGTTGTAGAAGAAGCTCGTGTCCGTCTTGATGATAAAAAACGTTGCTGTGAGGAAGACCGATGCAGATTTATGGGTACATACACGGAGCTTCGCAAACATGCTCAGTCAGAGCATCCAGATTCTCGTCCCTCGAAAATCGATCCAGCACGGAAGCTTGACTGGGAAAATTTCCAGCAGTCGTCTGAAATTATCGACGTGTTGAGCACAATTCACTCAGAAGTTCCAAGAGGAGTGGTTTTAGGGGACTATGTGATCGAATATGGAGATGATGACACAGGAGATGAATTTGAGGATGTTCCTAACCATGAAGGAAACTGGTGGACCTCTTGTATTTTGTATCAAATGTTTGACAATATAAGGAATGCCAGGAACCGAAGAAGATCAAGAATGAGCGAGAGCAGGAGAGGGAGTCGCCGCTCTAGCTATGATAACTCCAACTCTGATGACAGCTCAGTAGCGTCCATAGAGTTCCCGGATTATAGAGTAGATGAGATCGATGATGAGTTCATCAGCACAAGTGGAGCTAACAGAAGTAGAGCTATGCATCAAAGGTTAGAATCGTCTATTGCTTTAATTCCTCTTCGATAGACAATCTCTCCCCACTACTAATTTGGTATTGTTGCGGTCTGCATAGATATACATTCTTACTTTCACAGTTTATGATTATCCTGCATTCATATTAGAGGCTTACCGGTGAGCCAGGTTAATAGGCACCTTGTGGAGTGAATGATGAATTAGCTTATCATGGCCCATTGTTGCCCGTTATCTCTGGCATAGTGACTCGCGTTCTTGACCTGATTTAGTTGCTTTCTTGTGCTATATATGATGGTTACATAATAGACATTGCTTGATGCCATATTCCCTCTGGTTTACAGTTCAAGAAGGCGTCGGTCCCGCTTCTATGAAAATTAGGTATCAACGTGCTGTTTCCACATTTTCGTTTCTATCCTCTTGTCGATTGCTTACATTGTATTTCTTGTTTTCTTTCTTTCTCAGTCAGCTGGAAATTGAAGCGAAGCAAATGAAGCAGGCCAGCCTATTCGTAGCCAGTGTTCTTGGTTTTGGACCTCTCTCTTGTTTTTCTTTTTCCCAACACATAAATTTTCTTTTAGGTTTGTCTTGTGACATCACTCGCAGTCGCAGCCTTGTACAAAAACATAAACAAAATTAGTTTTTTGATATTGTACCCTGTTTCGTTGTCTAATTTTTTTACATGCATCTTTGAACAATGTAGACATTATTGAGACGTAAATCAGAAGTCAACGTTCGTACAGCAATTTTAGCATTTACTCTTTCAGTGAACATATAACCTTAATATTATGTTTAAAGCTCCCTTTTATTACCAAGTACCAACACAACTTGGTCAAAGTACATGCCAATCATCATACAATTCAACACTAGAGTATAAGTGGAACAAACTCAGAAACTAATATGGGACATTATTGGGCAAGTTTCTTATGACATTACTCTTCATTGCGATCTTGCTACGCATTGTCTCGCCTCTCTTGTTCATCTCCTTGAGCACTTTCATCTTCACTGTGTCCTCTTTCGATGGCACCGTCCTCAGACCCATGCTCTTGTACCTGAGAATTTACCATTTGTGGGAATAACCTTAGTCAGACTAGCTTGCTGTTTAAGAGGTTGGACGATTTGATTAATGGGTTTGGAGAAAAACCTTGAAGATAGAGAGGTAATAATCTGGTTGCTGTTTTGAGATGTTGGGCGCGGCTTCTGTCTGTAGTAACGCATGAATTCACGGGACCCAAGAGTCCTAGACGTTGCTACGTTCTCGGTTCTCTCGGTTATCACGAGCTCAGAACCACCAACAAGTTCTACAATGTTGTCTGTTTCACCAGATACAACTATCTGGTCTCCAGCTTCATCAACATAGCTGCTCGATGTATATATTCCAAAGGAAGATGCATTAAGATTTGGCATAAAAAGAGGAATAGAGGTGAGAACAAGGATAACTAGGAGATTAGAAGAGACTTGAAACCTGCTGCTGTAGTCATAGAACTCTTCTAGTTCAGCATCTTCATCATCATCACCATCACCATAATGCAATTTGCAATGACTCTTTGCTTCCATATGCTTTCTTACTGCTTCTAGGCTGCTGAATGCACGGCACAGCTCATTGCAGTACAGACACATGAAGTCTCTCTTGACCTGAATGATAGAGCCATGTCCAAGTAAAAATGAGTAAAAAATTTTACAACAATGAGCACTGAATGCTAAATTGATGAGTCCGAACCTTAAGACCGAGGTAAGTTAGAAGCCCTTCTGGATCTTTCAGATACTCAATATCCGGGATGAAGAACCCGTGGTGCTTATGCATGTGAACCATACAGCTCTCTAAGGTCTTATGTTTTTTGTCACACATCAAACAGCAGGTTGGATCCAGCTCATTCTTGTCTGCATCATCTTCATCCATATCTTCTTCAGCAGATCCTGACTCATTTACATTCAACTTAGACAAAGAATCTGAGGCTTCTTCAGCAGCCAATTCCTCGTCTGAATCAACCTCCACCCACTCATCATCACTCTCCTCGCTTTCTTTGTTCTTGACACGGCGAGGAAGTGGCCTAATTATCGCTTTATCCTCCTCTCCGTTGCTTGTTGTCCCCTGTGAAACCCGCAAAACGTGGCTACGTGACTTAAGATGCTGCTCATGAGCCTTGGAACTCCTGTAACCTTTACCACAGATTCCGCAACTATAAAGCATAGGTGCTTCATTTGATTTAGTTTTCTCCTGAGCAAGAGCAGATTGTCTAGCCTCAAACAACTCTTCTGTAACTCCAGGAACTCCAGCCACCTAAAATTTCATAATTAAAAGATTCAAATGTATAGCTACACAGCAATAATTCAAGGTCATAATAACTCTAGAGACTCTCTTCCCCTGCAAGAGAGGCCAAGGAAGAATGATTCTTCAACCTTAAAAACAATTCCCAAGAAAATGAAAAAAGTTTTGTTTCTCAGATACTTTGATCTCATCTACGCAAAACCATCACAAACTGACCTTGCGCTTGAGATTGTAGCGGTGCCAATCGGACTTGTAATGAAGCTTTCGCTCCGCTTCGTCCTCGAACTCCATGTTACAGGCGTTACATGTTAAACCCGGCATCTCTCCCTCAATCTAGATCACGATCGGTTCAAAAAAATGGAAAATGAGAGAAAACTTGTTCGAAGATAAGGATTGCTATACGAATAGCGACAGCTCGTAGATGGATCGGCGAAAGAGGGAAAATACCCAGATTGATTGATTTTGTCGACAAAGCGTCGATTGATTGCCGTCAAAAATGAAAAAGAAGGCGCCGATTTTATGTCCGATCGGGTCGGGAACCCACCCGATATAAACATAGCCCATTTAGAATTTCAGTGGGCCAATTTTATTTTTTTTGGCGCGAGTGGCCCATTTTTAAGCTTGTTACTTGATTTACTGACCCAGTAGAAAAATAAACCAATTATTTGAAGATTTTTTTTAATAAAAATTATTAACTATTATCTTAAAAATAGATTCTTACCGATTAATTAATGGAATTACTTACCCATATGACGATATCATGTAAAAAAATATATAACAAAATCATATTCAGATCTCTTTTTTTTTTTCTTTCAAAAATTTATATTTTTTCAAATAGATGTATACTACATTTAAAATATCTGAACATCATGTGATATTGTTCAAAAAAATGAAAACAGAATACAATACAATGATACATGGTTTTAAGAAAATAAGAAAACAAAAATTTGGAAAAAAGTCAAAAACATTAATACATACACATATGAGACAAGAAAAATAAAATAAAAATGAAAAATATACATGATAACTTGTTGCAAAATGATAA
>OVAY01001271.1:0-32450 GCA_900406395.1 Kernera saxatilis | reverse complement strand
CAATCGATGTAAATATGATGAATATTAACATCGGTTATTAATAAACCGATGTAAATTATTTGCATCACCACTTTCAGAGTCGCTTATTTAAGTGATGTAAATTTTATTTACATTATTTATAACTAATGTAAATAAATAAAATAAATGATGTAAAATAACATTTTTTTTGTAGTGCATTATGGATAAAACATTCATACCAAACTCCAAATGATTAGATGGTTCACAGTTCACACATAGTATTTGAACACACAATCGATCCTAGAAACTATGAAGGCAAAGCCTCTGGTTCTAAGTAAAGGTTCCCAAAACGACAATATTTCGTTTTACTACTAAACGAAATGTGTTCAGAACGATATCATTCTACAAAACAGATTTAAGAACAAATATAAATCCTGCAAACGATAAAAATAGAGTGAATTATAGAGCAAGGCAAAAACCGTGTGAATTGTTGTACGGAACAAATTGCGTTAAACAACCGATTTAATTCCCTCAACTCATGCGTCACGTGCTAGCAGGACATGCGTTGTTTTCGTATTCCATTGTAAGTTCTATAAAAGCATTGCCATTTTAATCAAATTAAACCCTACGCGAAAGAAATTAGAAAAAAATTGTTCTTCGTCTTCATTCCTTTTATGCTTTTGAGCTTTTGCTTTCATGATATTAGAGCCACGAACAAATCTATGAAGCTCTATTCACATCCTATTTTAAATATTTCTAATTGAGTTACCGTTAAATTTATGGAACGAAACTATATCTTACAAAATTTATAGAAATCACAGTTTGAATTGTTTCTTTTTGGCCTAATACCATTGAGATACTGGTCCAGAGCCTTGTGGTCGAGTGGTAAGGAGACGAGCTGAGGACGCCAACACGTTCCAAGTTCGATCCACCTGCTATGCGAAACTCCAACCCATTGTTTATGGACACCCACACGGATATGGGTCATTGCTTTCGGCACATTTACATAACCAGAGAGAGGGTTTATCCGTGGGCTGCAACTTTCTCAAGGATTACTCAGAACCCTTCCATAGACCTGAGATTTATCATGAATTATCAAAANAAATTAAAAAAAAAAAAAAAAAAAAAAACCATTGAGATACCACGTACGGAGTAAATTTCTAATAAGCATTATAATTAAATTTAGATGACCTTGTTAAACTCGATTTATATTTGTGATGAATATAGTCCTATCATAGTGAGCCATCTGGTCACTTGAATTTTGGTGGTTCCTCTCTTTCTCTTCTGTGATTGTAATGGTTCAGCTTTAATTCCTTGTAACTCTATTTTATTAATTGAAGAAAACCTTTTTATAAAAAAATAGTCCCATCATAATTTATGGATTGTTTCTAGGGTGAATATGCCGACTAACTCTTTTTTTTATTTTGAATTCACCGATCTAACATGTTTTAATAATTATGATTATTTAAGTTTTGCCGATATAGATTATTAAAGTTTTGCCGATAGCATCCCATTGGTATAAATTAAGTTGTGTATAAACTAGGTCGTTTATCTGTAACCGTAATTTTCGTTACTTAATTCTATTAAACTTTATAGGGTGGGGTTTGTAAAATTTAGAATATGGGGGTATATATAAATGTAATGAATAGAAAGCGACAGAGTATTGCGTGGTGGCAGTTGTTGCGTCATAACTATACAGTTTAAGCAAAATAGCCAATAAGTACTGGAAGTCAAATGTCAAAATGTTTCATTAAATATAAAACTGTACACATTTAATGTTTTACAAATGTTAATGTAAATGTGGGGATTACTAAAGCGTAGACACAAATAATAATACGTAGAGGACCACCGGACTATCGATGCATGTATTATATATGTTATGGTCGTTAGAATGGTCCCATTGTTTAAATTTTATAGGGCCATTACTTATTTATAAAGCAATAACTTATACCTTAATTACTTCAGTCCTGTCGCCGAAATAGTTTTGCATGATGTACTTTCACATTTATTTTTATTAGGATAATCGGGAAGTTTAAGTTTTAATTGATTCGTAAATCATAAGTTGATGACCTTTTCTTCTTCTTTTGTCAATGAGATTCGCTGGATTATACCGCAAATGTGGATTTTTAACTTCCTGACTAAAAACGCGTCCTCCCGTAGCTGACCTTATCATTTGTGTAAATGGTACAGGTTTTTTTGTTTTGTTTTGTAAATTGTAACAATGTAGATAATGAAGTTTATATCCATATAAAATGCATATTAAATATCAGATAATACAAATTTGAAATCAGATTTGAATAGATCGAAACAGTTTGTTAAATTTCCATACATAGCCTGCATTATTTTTCTTCTTTTTGGGCAAGTGCTTTTGTTTGTTTTTCTTGAAAACACGGAAGATCCTATTTTGTACATTCGGCAGGTGATCATCTGGGCCAATTTTAAGCCCATTAATATTCAATATGGGCCTAATGAAAGGAGCCTATTACTTAATACAAATATTTTCAGTGCTTACATATGTACAGAGATAATTAAGGATGATGTCAGGAATCGGGATCATGATCAGAAGAAGAAGTTTGGTTCTGATGAAGAAGGTTAAACCAAATGGAGTGAAGTATCATATGAAACACATCGTACCTTCTAGGTTTAGGGCTCCACAAGAAATGTCTCTGAACCATCTTCACATTCCTCTGCATCTTCAGATATCTCCTCATCGGAATCTCCAACAGTATCTCCTTCAGCCGTGGAATCTCCTTCTCCGGCACAACCACCGAGAACGCCGACCAATCCAGCAATTCGCTGAACGGTAACACGAAGTTATCAGCGATCACTACGGGGACACAGTCGTAGTATATAGCCTCAACGATTCGTGGGCTGTTCACTTCGTAACCCATTGGACATAGACAGTATTTGCTTGATTTCATGTGTTGCACGTAAGTCATCTTCCGGGCTACGTTGTGTGGAAGCGGACCGTAGATTTTCATGTCGTTGTCTTTGTTTCTCCAGTGTTTTAGAAGCTGTGGACGGACACGGCCGTGGAGGTTTCCGGCGAAGAAAGCGAGGATCGGACGCTGAGAAACTCTGTTTCCGTTTCCGATGTAGCGGAGTGGTCTCCCGGCGTTTCTTATGGAAGTTTCCGGGAGAGAGACGTCTTTTCCGGGGACGAAGATTCCGTCTGATAAATCTGCGTTGCAGAGAGCTTTAATGGTGTTTCGGCTTAGCTCTGGGTGCTCGTTCACTGTGTAAGGACCCTGCACAAGGATGATTTTGGAAACAGAGATAACAGAAAAAAAATTGAAGTGATTGTTTTTTTTTTAACATAGAAACATTTTCGATACCCAATCGTGGCAAGCGACAAGGAAATGATCTGATCCGTGGGTGCGGTTCCAGAACGGGTATTTGATGGAGAGCATGTTGACGTAGTCTCTTAGAAAGATCGATAAAGGTTTGATGTTATGTGACCCAGGAACAAAGATAGCTTTCTGAAGCTGCTTCACACTGTATGGCATGTAGAACAAGTGAGCCTTCTCAGGGTTCTTTGTGACAAACTGTGTGTTTGACTCCATTAGCTTCATGAACCAACCTTCTGAAGCATATATACCGTTCAAATGCGGTTGGTGAAATATCGGTTTTTCCCCATCAGGATATATATAGACCTTCAGTATTAGTTCCATAAGCTCATAGCTCCTAAAACATGGTGAAAGAAAACATTCGTGTATTAGCTTTGGTTCAAACGCACTCAGGTCCTTCTGAAACTGTATATACCTTTTGAAAACAGAGAGATTGCGAAACACCGGAGCAAACAAATCCGTGTCATTTATGACCTCCGGAGCTCGCTGAATCTCCAGTTTTGCATAAGCTAAAGCTTCCTTTGGTGGCAATGAAAGAGCATGTCTCTGCTCAATTCCGCAAAAAAAGATTGTAGATATTCCATTGGAGTGAGTTGAGAGAAAAACAAAGCTAGAGAAACTTAAACCACTTCTAATTCTGATATCACTTAACCTCTGAGGAAGAAAGAACATGTCGTGGTGCTGGTGGAGGATCAGGGAGAATCAGCTCGTCCTTAGTCTTCTTTCTTTTCTTCCTTTTCCGACTTTTTCTCGGAAGATCGGTTCCAGATTCAGAAGAAGAATTCAATTCCACAATAGGAGTTGTTGTAAGAGCAGGAAAGCTTTCAACTTTGGCTTCACTAACAATTTGGATATTCAAATGCAGAGAACCGTTCAAGTAAATAGGCGAAGAAGACTCGGTTTCTTCGTCATCAGAGAAGATCGGAAACGTGGGTGTGTGAAGCAGAACAACAATGGTGGTCATTATAGAACCGAGAAGAAAGGCGTTTCTCCATTTGATCCTTTGCCTCCTGAAACCCTTAATCAATTCCTTCATCGAAACCTCTATGAATATCCTCAAATGGCTTTTCATCTTCACCATCTACTACAAAAATCAAATCTCCTCCCCCAATTCGCAAATATCAAAATTCTTCTATGCGCGATGATGAACACTCCATCATTCACGGGTATATATATATATATATATATATATATATATATCCCGTCAGATTCCTTACGATTCAAACTCAAAAAACCTTAAATTTCGCAATAGATCAATGAACCTGATGATCCAAAAAGAAAAAAACGAAGAACCCATTTGAGATTCCCAGTAACTGCAAAAAGAAACCCTAATTCCGGGAACGGAGGTGTAAGAGGATTCGAGTAAAAGTATGGAACACGAAGTACCTTGATCTTTGCGAATCTCGATCTGGGGATTTTCGGAGGGACAGAGAAGAATGGATCGGAGATTTCTCGATCCAGAGGGAGAGAAATGGATGGAGGGAAAACGCGAGGCCATGGTTAAGTATGTATATGGTAACGGTAATGTAATGTATTTTTTTTCCCTCCGTATTAATAGCTAAAGTTGCCTATAATTAACCTTTAATTAATTCTAATTTTAGTAATAATTAAAATCGGATCAAATCGTGTTTCACACTGTGAGCTGACGTGTGAATTACGTCAGTCTGTATCCCGTGCAGGCGTAATTTTTTTTTTTTTTCGATTTGTGTGCGTGTGTTTTTTTTTTTGTTGTTGTTTCTGCCAAAAACATCCATTTGTCTTTTTTTTTGGTTTTTTTGGTTATCATGAATTATGCTCCGAATGGTGATGTACGGAATAGCTACAGGTGAAGAAGTGCGATACAGTTTTAATAGTAACAAAACTATATAAATACATAGATATATATATGTTTTTGTTATTATTGAAACCGCACCGTACCGTGCGATTCCGTCACCATTCGAGACTTCAGTTTTTTTTTTTTGTAATTATCAAGCTATTATTTAGTTTAAGAAATAAAAAAATAAAATGTATAAAAAAAGAAGAGAAATTAAGTATTGAAAAAGTATAGGATTGAAGTGGAATGCAGTGCGCCAATGCCGTAATGGTAACGAAAACTTTATTCAATACAGAATTACTTAATGTAAATATTTAGAAGTATTATTATAAAGCATAGTAATGTTTTTTTTTGACAGCTGTAAAATTAGTTTTATTATAACAACATTTGGTTTTTACATTTTTTCTTTAACCTAATATTATAATTTTTTCATTCTTCTCTAAAATGATTTTGTCATGATTTAACGTGTCTAAAGTATGAATTTTGTAAGACCTGCATATATATGTCCAAAATTACAAATAGTTGTTTATAGTAAATGATGTAGATTTTGAAAATTAAGACAAAATAGAAACTAGCTAGTATCCTTTTTTCTTTTAAAAATGTCACAATTTAAAGGAACACTTTATTTATTTATTTATATATTCTTTTACAAAATATCCATCTAACTTAATCTTGCAAGTACTTGATCTTGAGAAAAGCTAACAAACCCACATAATTTATAATTTGAAGAGAGAACTAACTACATCTGCATCTCTCAACCCTTTGAACTGGTCCAATACTATTTGTGTGATTTAATTCTTATTGGGAGACCAATTAATCGAGTGGAACAGGGTGGACGAGCAAGGACCGGACATGATCGACGGTCTTAGCCTTGTCGGGACAGCCATGGCCATCACCGTACTGATAAACGCACTGAGCCACGCGTCCAAGATTAGCCGCAGCTTCTACGAAACCTTGATGTAGCCAACAACTCCTTTTCTCCAAGTTCAAGTCATCCCAAGCCACACCGATCATTCGTCGAATGTACGCACGTGACTCTGCCTCTGAAGCTCCCGTCTCATGCATGTGACATTGTACGGACTTCATAGTGTCACCTCTTGCCAATTCCTCCTGTGACATTCTTACTGTCTTACAGATATATATATCATATTTTGCGCGTAAGCAACTATATAATTAGGACCGTCTTCCACACATTTGTTTTGAAAAAGTCAGTTTGCAATTTTTGTTTGAAATCGCTTGTCATTATCTATTTATCTGTAAAATTCTATATACTGTATGTTGTTAAACCATGACTGACCGAAGAAGTGGCGAGATCGTTAGCGAGACGGAGGATGGTGGCAGAGCTTCGAACAACATGGTGGTGGTCGGAGACAATAATGTCTAAGGTTTTGTCGGAGAAAAGACAGAACAAGTGGACAAGTATTGTAGGGACAGAGCTTGAGATCCAACCATTTTGCATGTATTCTTCGAGGTTAGGTTTGTGACCACTTTTGTACCACTTTGCCTCTTTTAAAAACGTCTTACACATATCTGCCCACTAAGAAGAGAAAACAAAATAAACTTATATTGAAAAGGTGTATAACAGTATAAATATTCAAATTGATTCTAAGATTTCCTACTAAGAGACTTGTACCTAAACTAATGCATCACAAAATCTAGAGTTTTTTTTTTTTTTCTTTGTATCCTTAATTTTACCACAAAATTGAACGGATTAATATATTGTTACAATGCCGCTAATTATAATCGCTAAATCCATGGATAATAATTAATAATGAGAATACGTACGGGTTTTTTTTTTTTTTTTTTTTTTTTTTTGAGAAAGAATACGTACAGATTTTTTGAGGTAAGGAATCACATTAAATCCTTTATCTCTGAGGATAAGATATCCAATCTGATTGATTTCGTTGACGAGGCAGAGAAAACATAACTTCATGTACTTGGGAAGTTCTTCAAGACGATTCACATCCCATCTACATAAATATTCGATTCAGTGAAGAAATAAACAAATAGATATATAGTAAAATATTTTGTTATTAAATATTACATTTCAACTATGGTCGTGAATAGTTGGAGCTCCTCCAGTGTCCCGTAAATATCATATATATCATCGATAGTTGTAATAAGCATGAAAACTTTTGTAAGCATTTGTCGGTGATATGCAAACCCAGGCTCATAGATTACTCCAACACTCGAGAAATAACTCTCCGTTATTCGATCTCTTACGAAATCAAGGTGTTTTGTCAATCCCGTCTTGCTCCACCAGCTGCTTCATACATATAAAAAGATCAATTATATAGAATTACAATATATTTTTAACAAAAAAAGAATTAAAATATATATGTTTTTAACGTTTACATGATAAACTATTATGTTATGACGGTCAAATCCTCATCCGTTCTTTCTTATTGTACGCATTTGCATAGTAACTATTATGTTCACATTTTAGAAATACAACCATTTATTTATTTTCTATGATTTTTTATATTAAACTATAAACGCAATTGTTTGCATTTATCTATAAATTTCGAAAATATAGTGATGTTATTTGAAACATAGGTTTAACATATAAATTGTGAGGAATAATGAATTTCTAACTAAAAAATAATTAACAATGATTAGATAATCATATGTCAATTATGTCTTAGTGTTATTTCCTTCTCATTTTTCAATATGAAAATTTTAACACGTCCCTTGGTGAATGTTTTTTTCTTCTCATTCTTCTCTGATTGAATCCTATCTTTTTGGATCGGTTATATCTGTTTTGGTTTACTAATAAACTCTTAATTATAACATATAAAAAAATCTTGAAATTATAACTAAAAACCAATAGGCAATATATAAGTAGAAAACTCATGTTCTTTATATTTTTGTGCATGTCTTTTCAACTTTAATATGTGATTCTAACATAAGCAAAAATGAAAAAAGAGTTTCAAAGTCCATAAATCATGTGTTATTTAAGTTAAATTACCTAGAGAGAGATTTGAGCTCGTCTTGATGAATAGCTTGTACGAAATTGAATTCAAGTTTCACGAATTCGAGCAAGTTAGGGTTCCTGTCGTGTGTCTCTCCGTACACGTCTATGTACCATCTTGCTTCTAGTCTTCCCACTCTTCGATGGTACGGCATTTCTAACGCATGTATCACCATCTTTCGAACATAAGATGTGGTCTCAGTCTTCTTCATTTCCACGAATTTTCTAAGTCGTTTTGTTGTATCGAATGTGGTCTCTTTTAATTTAGTATCGAATCTGGTCGAGAGATATGAAGCTTCGTATAGTGAAAGAATACTCTTGATGTCTTCATCATCCAAATCATCTCCAACATTTCCGTCGAAAACATCTGCAATAAAACACAATTTTTGCATCAAATTTCAACCAAAAAAGAAAAACAAATCACAATTTTATTTGGTTATATAAAAATACATTAAGTTATAATTGATCTATTCAAACTATGTTTTTTTTGGTTCGAGTACAGAATTAGAATATAGAGTCAGAATTTGAAATCAACATTAAATTTGTTCGTTTTCTAAACTCCGAGTTATAACTGGGACCCTAAAATTTAGATTATATGTCAATACTCGTTTGTATTTTTGATTTCAACCTTGTGCGATACTGAAACCATGTTGCCTTAGGAGTCGGAACTCAAGGGCAGTCGCGTACAAGTCTTGCGATCTCTTTCCATATACCCTGTTTCCGTGTCTCACATTTTTTACGTGCACACTCGTTAGAATGTTCTTGATTTCACGTTCGAAATGGTAAGAAATTCCGAGTCTTTGTAAAGTGTCGACGAGCTCTAGCTGTCCGAGTAAACCCTCTGTTTCATTCAGCATTTTACTCACTTCTTGCTTCAACAACTTAGCTCTCTCGATGTTGTCCTCTTTCTGCATGGTATAATCAAATAAAATATTATCCCTATACAGTAACTTCCTGGATATTAATATATCATATAGTTTTATATAACAAGTCGTCGTGTAGATTTTGATACGTACCGCATATGAATTACCGAGCGAGAGGAGATACTCGTGCTCCCAAAGAGACGGTCGATAGTTTGCAGAGCGACGGTCTTCAAGAGGCTGTGACTGTGTTTCCGATACAGCCTTACGAGTAAAACGCGGATGAGTCTGTCGTTTAGGCATTTGCTAAAAAGTTAAATAATTTTGATGAACTGGTCTTTTGACATTGCCATGATATTTTATACTGTTTAAGGTTTAAGGTTTGGGTTTTTTCGACCACAGATCTTGAAGATATTTTCTTATTTTTCTGTTTTTTTTTAAATGATAACATTTCGGAATTATATATATCCACACAATTTTAAGGTTCTTTAATTTGCTTTCAAGGTCCCAAAATATATCTGCAATTATAAACATATGTGTAAAGGTTTATATATATTTTTTACGTTCGGATGCTGAGTTTATATTTTGAAGTTCAAATGTAGGTATGTTCTGAAATCAGACCGATGTGTTCGTTTTTAACCCTAAATATAGAGTTATAACAAGTTCCATTTCAGATCCAATCTTATTAGTTTTAGAATTGTACAAATTCAATGTCAATTTTTTATATCAAATTTAATGAGAATTTTTAGAGTCATGATATATATTTTTTTGTCGTCGAATCATGATATTTATTTATTAAAAATTTATGTAAATTATTTATTGATATATAGAGATTTATATATTACCGAAACGAACAATACATTAAAAATAAAATCCGAGGAGCTGTCAGAGAGTGACAAGACATGTATCAGACGTATGAAAATTGTTCTCTATATATATGCGTATAATACTTACACAAGCATACAACACATTTGTGAATGAAAATGTTCTATGGAACCATGATACCAAACTGTCAACACAAACATAAGGAATGTTTTATTCACGTGATGTAATTGTGACTTTAGTACTTAACCATATTTTTGAACAGCGTCTCATCTTCCACACATATTGTAGATCATTTTCAAACTAGAAGTATTGTACATTAACTATTGTAATTATAGATAAACTATTTTTATAGAAATATATAATATCACCATATACCATATATATATACCTAGGTTGTATGAAATCAAAAACAAGTATGCGAAAAAACGTTCTACAGTTTTTATAATTTTTTTAGAAAACATTATTCTCATTTTCCCAACTCCTTCAGATAAAGCTGCCTCTCAAACTAATTTGTGTCATCAAGAATGATCATCAAACTCAATTCCCAAAATTAATCTTATTCAATGAATCGAATTAATTACTTTCAACATCTCACAAATGATTCAAACCATCTTTGTAAGTGAAACTCGTTATAATTAATAAAAGACGAAGTACATATACCAAATTACTAAATTAATTTTCAGATTTTGTTTTATTAGAAAAAACATCGAAAATAAACTAACGTTTTCTATTTATTTACGACATCACTTTTTAAGACAGAAACGTAAGCTTTCAATGCGCTTCCAAATTTGGTTTTACTAGAAGCACCACATAAGCGAACTTATGAGAACTCCTAATTCTAATTATAATTCTGATTTCGAAGTAAGAAGCAGATTTCCGACAAAACTTCCGCGCAACCTAGGTAATATGCAGTGAAGTTTATTAACTCGAACTATTAAGGTTTTTCTTGTTTGGATTTTGGTTTTATGAGAAATATTCTTGTATAGGTTGGTTCCATCCGCTTTCTCAGTTTTGGTCAAGCTAGAGTTTTATACGTTTCCCTCTGTATCGTGACAAAAAAAAAAAGAGTTTGAATTCATGGTCATGTTTGTGTTCTAGCTGATGTTAAAAGAAAACTGAGTTATACCTAAACGTATTAGAGCATCCAACCCAAGACTATATCTCATGAGAGTCCATTAGCCCATGTAATTAGGGTTTTGAGCAAGTTAGATTCATATATATATATTCTCTCATGAACATCAATGTAAACAACTTTTGGAATCAATCTAAAATTGTTTTTGATCTTGGTGACAATCTAAAATTTCTCCCTTTTTTTATTTTCCTTGCACTTAATAAAGTTTATAATGAGCTATTTCATTTTATAGTTCAATAAATTCTTTAAAAGCATAAATCTGATTTGCTTTCAAAACGGATATGTTTTTGAGAAATATTAAAAATAACACTTATCATTATCGTAATTATCAATTAATTAAAAATTTTATTTATCAATTTCAAAATGTACTCATGTTAGAATTTGGACCACAAATCTGACCTTTAGAAAAACGATTAAAACTAAGAAACAAAAGCACTCATGATTTATAGTGGTTCACTATCACTCTGAACGTGAGAGTTACATAAACTTTTCGCTAATACGGATTTTACTAAGATAAAAAATTCGGAAGCTACAATTTTACTCTCCTCTTTTCGTGTCTCGATTTACTGCAATGGAAGACAACGATCACAAATTCACAATGATTTAAAAGGAGAACAAACTCTTTCGTAAACGAGCATATGCCTAAAATACTCGATTTTTTTTTTGTTTTTTGCTAGAATTTTGTTTTTTCAAGTTTCTGGGCATGGGTATAATATATGTCTTTATGTTTATTTCTTTTTTTAATAACAAGTACGAGGTAGATCAGTGTCCATCCTTAATTAGTTCACTGTAATGGCATGGCATATAGTGAACCGAACAGAATATTTTTATCGACGGGTTTAACATACCGAAGATTAAGAGTTCCATGCATATAGCTTGTCTCTTGGTTTGAAAAATCTTAATGAAAATCCAAAACAATAACTATCGATTCTCCATGTGACTGCATATATTTATGTTTCCGTCTTCAGTGATGGATTTTCTTGGACCACTAAGAGAAGTGGTGGTAACGAGCAATCACATGTGGGCAAAGACGTCACGGCGATGTCAAAGTATATGACAGTATAATTAT
Source organism: Kernera saxatilis (assembly GCA_900406395.1). NCBI lineage: Eukaryota > Viridiplantae > Streptophyta > Magnoliopsida > Brassicales > Brassicaceae > Kernera > Kernera saxatilis. Next base: position 20,475 of record OVAY01001271.1, on the reverse strand, counting down.
ATTAATATAGCTTTACGTTATTATCTCATGGGACACTCAAGCTCCTCTCACTTTCCTATCATTCACATTTCATAGTTTATATAGATTCAGTTTCATTTACAAAATTGTTTTTTTAACTCAATTTTGTAGTTTAGTAGTTTTTTTTTTGGTATCAATGTTAAATAGTTTAGTAGTTTGTTACCAGTGTTACTGCTATGTCATAACTTCTACTAAACTCCGATACTATATTGCCAAAGTAATGTGAACACCTTGATCTTTATTGATGTTAAGAGAGAGTATTTATAATACAAGGATTTAGGTTAAGTTCCTAGGAAGTAGGAGAAGAGATAATAGAGAATATCATAATATACAAGATATGGAAAATATCCTAATATATATGTATGAATTTTAGACAAATTTTAAAAAAAAATATATAACTGCTTTTAGAAAAACATATTACATTTGATCATGCTGATCACTCCTTAATTAGTCGTTTTAGGAGATCTTGGATACAGGCACATTCTATCTTACCAACAAATTCATATTGCGAAAAATACTGTAAAGCTAATTTGCGTCAACTCGTTCCAATTTAATATTATTTTTGTTATGAAAAAATAGATCTATAATACGGCATATATAAATTTAGAATCGTATCACAGAACAGGGATTGAAGAGTACGGAGTGGATATAAATAATCAACGGTCTTGGCCTTCTCGGGGGAGCCGTGGCCATCACCGTGCTGGTAGATACAATGTACCACGCGGTTAAGATTTGCGGCGGCTGCCACGAAACCACGGGGAAGAGAAGAAGTGTGTGCCGTTTTCAAATCGGAGTTTATGACGTCCCACGAGTCGCTGATCATACTTTGCATGTGTCCACGTGCCTCTTCCTCACTGGCTCTTGTCTCGTACATGTAACATTGGACTGACTTTGGTGAATCTCCTCTTGCCATCTCTTCCTGTAAATTAAATCATTAAAATTATTCAAGGATGTATTTATAAAACTATTTCAGTATTTAGGGTTTTTTTTTTTTTTTGTTGAGTGATAAATTTGGACAATTTCTCGATTTATGCGTGTCATCTTTGCACAGGGGCTATGCTAATCTTCTCTGTATCGTTCCAATTTTATCGGATGTCCCCGAAGGGACGGGTTATTTATTTGTTTTTGTCAAAAAAGTTAGTGTTAAAAACTTATGCTATTTAGTGGTAAGTTTATATAAAGTCTTCAACAAAAAAGTTATAAAAATATATTCGACGCTATTGTCTTGAGTGCGCCGGCCAATTCAAATGATTAAAAAAAGTATTTGTACTAGATAGCCAATTTTTATCTTTTTTTTTGGTCAACGGCCAATTTTTATCTTTTTATTTGCAAAAATGACAGATGACAAAATAGTTAATAAGTTGGTTTATATCGCATGCGTTTTTTAAAATAACATAGATTTCGTACGTATTTTTAACAAATATCATGTTATTTTATTTTTAACAAGCTATTTACATTATATCACATTATTTGTTTAAATTATACGAAAAATCTTATAACTTGTTTATGGTTTTTTCACCATATTTTTTTGCCAATTTTGACAAAAATGTTGGTTATCTAGCAAAAAAAGATGGTTATCTAGCCAAAAAAAGAAACCTATAACAATAAGGAAAAACCTTTGTAGAACATATCAAATTAATTTATTATAAACCCCATTAATATATTCAAAAAATGGTTGGAAAACAATGATTCTTGGATCCGTCATAACGTTTTAGGATCTAGAAGAAGAAATGTTGTTGTATAATAAGTGAGATATACCAAAAAATTATGAGAAACTAATTAACTAGTATAATATATACCGTTGAGGTGCCGAGATCATTCTCGAGACGGAAAATGGTGGCTGAGCTCCTCACGACAGAGTGGTTGTTCTTGGAAACATCGGTTAGGTTTTGGTCGGAAATTTNTTGGGTTTTGGTGGAAATTTTTTTTTTTTTTTTTTTTTTGGTCGGAAATTTGGTCGGAGAAAACGGAGAAAATGTGGAGCAATATCGTTGGGACAGAACTAGAGATCAAACCATTTTGCATATATTCTTCGAAACTTGGTTTGTGTCCGGTCTTGTACCACTTCGCTTCGGTTAGGAACGTCTTAAATAGATCCGTCCACTAGGAAAATGAAAGTAAAAGTTTATAAATAACATCCAGTTTTTTTATTAAATGATTTATAAACGAAATTTATAGAAAAACTTACAACTTGTTTGAGGTAAGGAATGACGTTAAGTCCCTTGTCTCTGAGAACATCGTAACCGATCTGGTTGATCTCATTGTATAGAAAAAGAAAACATTTTCATGTATTCGTGAAGTCTTTCGACATCGTTCACATCCCATCTTGAAAAAAGTAAATAATTATATGGATTATAATTGATATCACGGAAGACGAACTTCAAAATATGGTCCCCATCTTTTTATCCTAATGTTTTTACAAGTTTTCTGACATTTAATTACTTCTTTAATATTAAATAAATATAATATTTGTTTTTTTGAATTGGAATAGATAGATACAATATTTTGATGCTCATTTTAGTGGGTAAAACAATATTTAATTTTAATTTTACACTTAACATTGATACCAACATTTTTTTTTTAAATTTTAAGAACTCTATATAGGTAGTAAAAAAATATTGAACTAATTTTAAATTTATTTCATTTGTAAGTTCCTAATATAAAGTAAAAGAAAAAAAATAAAATAAAAATATATGATCACATCATATTTCCCATTTAGTTTTTGTTATCTTTAATTATAATTATTGACCATTTAAGATATAGCAATCGAAAATAATTTTGAATAATATAAAATTCACACTTTCAGTAAAGAAAACTCTGGTTAAAAAATATATAATAATTCAAAAATAGTTTTGAATACCATCAAATTCATACTTTCAATAAAAAACTGATATAAAAATTATCATTATGCCAAATGAATTCAAATTTTTTTATATATTTAAAAGTTTCTTATAGTTTTCTCGAGTCATGATATATATAGTCATGTGTCTGTTATAGTATTATCCAATATACTTACTTTTCGACCACATTTGTGAAAATCTCGAGCTCCTCTAACGTACCATAGATATCGTAGATATCATCCATGGTCGTAATTAACATGAATATTTTGGTGAGTATCTTGCAGTAGTATTTAAACTCTGGCTCGTAAAATATTCCAATGCTCCAAAAATAACTCTCAGTGATTCGGTCTCTTACGAAATCAAGTTGTTTCATAAGTCCTAAGCTGTTCCACCAGCTACATTAAAATTGTGACTAGAAGCTACTAAATTAAGTCATATAATATATGATTTAAGTCATATAATAATAATAATATATACTTCACTTTGAGAGCTATAAAATCTGTATAAAAGTATTTGATAATTACCTAGAAATTAATTTAAGTTCTTCTTGATGATTAGCTTGTACCATGTTGAAATCAAGTGCTGCAAACTCTAGCAAGAGAGGGTTCATGTCATGCTTGTTTTCGTACACGTCTATGTACCATCTTGCTTCTAATCTCCTTAGGCTCCAATGGTATGGCTTTTCTTGGGCTCGTTTCACCATCTCTAACATATAAGCTTCATCTTTTCCGCACATAGTTTTGCTATTTCCCATGACAAACTCTTTTAATCGCTCATTTGCATAAGTTCTAGCCTCTTTGAGTTTGAACTCCGAATCCATTGATAGATAAGAAGCTTCGTACAGAGAAAGTAAACCCTTGATATCACTGCGTATGAATACTCCAGTCTCACTTTTGAAAACATCAAAATCATCTGCATGCAATATGAAGTACAAATACTTTATTATTTTTTCGAAAAAAAAAATCTGAACTACTCAACCCCTTTATACCGTGGTATTATTGACACGATTACTGGATTAGTCACATGATTGTTAGACTAGAAGTTATTATATTATAATGAGGTAATATATAACAACCTTGCGAGACATCGAAACCATGTTGCCTTAGGAGAGAAAATTCAAGTGCTGTCGCATGAAGATCTTGTGATTCCCTCCCAATTTTGTTGTGTTGGTCGTGAATATTTTTCAAAATATCATGGATTTCGTGTTTATAATGAAACGAGATTCCGAGTCTTTGCAAAGAATCGATCATTTCTAGCTGGTCAATAGAACCTTCAGTCTCACCTAGTGTCTTCCTCACCTCTTCCTTCAACAGTTTAGCTTTCTCCATGGCTTCAACTTCTTTCTATATGTTGAGAGTGTCATTGTTAGCGAACAAGAAAGCTTGAAGAAGACGAGAAAATGGAAATAGATTTTCTGTTATTGAAAGAGTAAAGTTGTTACATAGATCCTCTTATATGAAATGAGGATATCGGTTTACACATAACCGATCTTAATTACATTGGTTCTACTTAACCAAACTACTCACATCTAATATTTCCCCTCAAGATGGCGAGAATATTGAAACCAAAGCCATCTTGCCAATTAGAGCTTTAAACTGAGTAGGAAACAACGGTTTGGTAAAAACATCGGCTAATTGGTTGTCAGTCCGTACATGTAGAGTCTTGATCAATCCACTGACAATACGATCACGAACCATATGACAATCAAGCTCGATGTGTTTGGTGCGCTCGTGGAAGACAACATTGTTAGCAATGTGGATAGCTGCTGTAGAATCACAATAGAAAGCAACAGGTTTCTCTTGTGGTGTTTGAAGCTCGCGAAGCAGTTTTACTAACCAATCAATCTCACGTGCAGCAAATTCCATGGCTCGATATTCAGATTCTGCTGAAGAATGAGAGACTGTCTGTTGTTTCTTAGACTTCCAAGAGATCAATGATGGTCCAAGAAACATGCAGTAACCAGACGTAGACCTACGAGTATCAGTACATGAAGCCCAATCTGCGTCTGTGAATCCTTTCAAGACCAAATCAGAGGTGGCAGAGAAGAAGAGACCCAAACCAATAGTGCCTTTCAGATAATGAATCACCTTATACGCAGCCTATAAATGAGAGTTCTTTGGTGCTGATGAGAATTGACAAAGCCTATTCACCGCATATTTAATGTCGGGCCTTGTAATTGTCAAATACATCAATTTTCCCACCAGCTTTCGATATGAAGCAGGATTATCAAGAACGGGTTCATCACTGTCTTGGCGAAGCTTGATACTCGGATCCATGGGTATAGAAGAAGGCTTGTAAGCCAACATGCCCGTTTCCTCCAACAACTCGAGAGTATATTTAAGCTGACACACCGAGATTCCTGATTCAGAGCGTGCTATTTCAAGCCCAAGAAAATATTTCAGAGTTCCTAAATCTCGAAGTTTGAAAGCACTCTTGAGATCTGATTTCAATTGTAGAACTTCAGTGTCATCATTGCTTGCGATGATAATATCATCTACATATACCAGAACAGCCACATATCTGCCTGAAATATATCTCACAAACAATGTATGATCAGACTGAGATTGCTGAAAACCAAGAGCGATTAAGGTAGTGCTGAACTTCAGAAACCATTGTCTTGAAGCTTGCTTTAAGCCATAAAGAGATTTTTGTAATTTGCAAACACCATTAGGAGGCAATGATTCCCCCTGTTTTGGAGTATATCCTGGAGGCAAAGACATGTAGATTTCCTCGTCGAGATCACCATTGAGGAAGGCATTAGAAATGTCTAATTGATGGAGGCTCCATTTCTTTGCTGCAGCAACTGCAAGAAGAGTCTTTACTGTCGTTATCTTAGCAACAGGTGAAAAAGTATCCACAAAGTCTATCCCTTCTTGTTGTGTGTATCCCTTAGCTACGAGACGGGCCTTGTAGCGTTCTAAATTTCCATCAGCCAAAAGCTTGATTTATAAACCCACTTACAACCAATTGCATGTTTATCAGGAGACAGGGAACAGATTTGCCAAGTTTGAGTACTTTGCCAAGTTCCTCATTCATAGCTTGGATCCATTCATCAAATTTCTTGGCTTGCGTGAAAGAGCTCGGTTCTGGATATTGAGTCATAGCACAAATATATGCTTTGTACTCCTCAGAGAGATGCTCATAGGACATAAATGCAGTAAGAGGATAAGGAATATCCGAAGATGTCATGTTGCAATAGTAGTCCTGTAGATAAGCTGGTTGTTTGGATGACCGTTTTGTCCCATCTGTTTCACTAGAGAAAGGTACCGGAGGATCAATTGGAGTAGTATCCAAATCCTCAGTTGTAGGAGATGGACTCGCGTCGGTAGATTCATCCAAGGAAGAGAAACAATCTGGGAAGGTATCAATCTTATCTTTTGTGAAAGGAAAGATTTCTTCATGAAAGACAACATTTCTGGAAATATGAATGCTATTAGTCTCCAAATCCAATAGTTTATACCCTTTATAACCTGCAGGATATCCAAGAAAGACACACGCACGAGATCTCGGCTGAAACTTGTTACGATTCTTTGATGATGTTGAACTGTAACATAAGCAACCAAACACACGAAGATCACCGTACTCAGGTTTCCGAGAAGTTAACAACTGATAAGGAGATTTATCCTGCAATAGTGGAGAAGGTAATCTGTTAATAAGGAAGACTGCTGTCAAGATTCAATCACCCCAATATTCCAGAGGAATCTGAGCTTGAAACATCAAAGATCTGACCACATTCAGGATATGTTGATGTTTGCGTTCTACCACTGAATTCTGCTGTGGAGTCTCAGGACATGAGTGATAGGAGAGGATGCCCTTTTCTCGAAACAAATCCATAAATTTTAACTCAGGTGCATTGTCTGAACGAACACCTTTTACTACAGCTTTGTACTGTGTTTCAATCATTTTTAAAAAATCAGGAAAGACTGTGAGTACCTCAGCTTTTGTTCTCAGCAAGTAAATCCATGTGGTTCTCGTGTAGTCATCAACAATGGTGAGGAAGTACCTATATCCTTCAACAGTTGACACAGAGAAAGGACCCCATATGTCAATGTGAAATAATTCAAAAGCACTATCACACATGTTATTCTTGGAAGAAAACGAAAGATGCTTCTGTTTCGCAAGATGACAGATTTCACAATGAAATTGTCCTTTATTTCTTTGTTTAATTCCAAGTACATCTGTAAGATAGTCAATCTTTGTTACAGATGGATGACCTAGTCTATTATGCCACAAAGTAGAATCAATGACAACATTTGCAACATATGGAGAAATCTGAGTAAGAGGCTGATCTTGAATAGAATCTACATCCAGAACATAGAGATTTGAGACTTGTTCACCCTGACCAATCATCAACCCCTTGGTAGGATCCTGTATCATACAAGAATCTTGATCAAAAATAACACGATAACCCAAATCCTTTGTAAGTTGACTGATGCTCAAAAGGTTCAGTCGAAAGTCTGGAATGTAAAGAACATTGTTCAACACAAGAGACGTATTCAACTTAATTTGTCCAATGCCTGCAATTTTCACTCCCAATCCTGTTGGCAAACTAACAGATCTGTTCATAGAATCAGAGAAGGTCACAAAAAGACTTCTATCATGTGTTACGTGATGAGTAGCTCCAGTGTCTATGATCCAGGAACGTGAACAGAGAGTATTATTGGTCGCTCTCAGAATGCCAACAAAGCAAAGTGTAGAGGAGGAAAATGCCATACCCGGTAAAGCAGTGATAGTACCACCAGAAGTAGAGGCCACTGAAGTCATTGGATCATTAGGCATCTGCAATTGAGAATTGAAGTATGCAATAACACCTTGAATCTGATCTTTAGACAAACTGTTGATCATCTTTGACATGGAATTATCAACAGGAGTAGGCTCTGGAAGAGTGAGTTGAGCAACCATTGGTTTTGCTGAAGTGGAAGATCTCTCGGATTGATATTTTTGCTTGTGTTTGAAACCAGGCGGATAGCCATGAACCTTATAACACTTATCCACAGTGTGTCCACTATAACCACAATGAGAGCAAATAGGCTTGTTCTGTCTTTGGTTGTTATAATTGGAATGAGTTGCATTGATAGAACCTTGCATAGGATCAGACGCAGAAATGTGAAAAACGGTCGCATTCTGAACCGGGGTGATGTTTCTCTGACTATGATCTTGATCCAGAAGGTTGTAGATTTCAGACAAATCAGGAACATGCTTCTTCATTATGATATGGCTTCGAATGACTGAATAGGAATCGTTTAGTCCAGCCAAGAACTTGATGATTTTAGCATGATCTGCCTTTTTGTCCATAGCTTTGCAACAATCACAGTGATGACAGGTTTCAACACAATTAGCCCCATCTAATTCATCCCAAAGAGTCTTCAAAGTGGTGTGATATGTGGCTAAATCCATAGAACCTTGTTGAAGAGACCAAATTTGCTGAGATAGTTGATACGATCTTGGCAAATTTGTAATATGATATCTAGTCAACAAGTCCTTCCAAATCTCCGAAGCATCATTAAATCGGAGAATACTTTTGTAAATCTGCTTAGAAACAGTATTCAATATCCACGATTTCACCATAGAGTTACATCTAGACCATATCCGGAAGTTTCGATGTGAATCATTTGGCCGCGGGATAGAACCATCGATAAACGCTATCTTATTTTTCGCATCGAAAGCTATGGTCATCGCGATGCGCCAATTATCATAATTCGAACCATCTAATACCTCAGAGATGATGGCGAGTCCGGGATTGTCACCGCTCGTCAGATAGAATGGAGAATGGATGCTATCAAGAGAATCCATCGATGAAATCGGAAGTTCCGTGTCGGGAGAAGAAGGAGCTTCAGGAATGGAAGCTTTTCGAGCAGACGTTGTTGCTTTTCCAATGCAACGCGTAACCTTGCGAGCGACACCTTGTTTAACCATTTCAACAAAAACGAAGCTCCAATTTGAGAGAATGCGTGAAATCTATAATTCTTGGCGGAATAACCAAAGAAAACTTTCACGAAGTTCACAGAAAAGATTAATCGGGAGAATCACCGAAGAATCTAGGTCAAAGAAGCGGAAGAAAGAAAAAAAAAATGAAGATCGATTGAGGTTTTGACCCTCAATGCTCTGATACCATGTTAGCGAACAAGAAAGCTTGAAGAAGACGAGAAAATGGAAATAGATTTTCTGTTATTGAAAGAGTAAAGTTGTTACATAGATCCTCTTATATGAAATGAGGATATCGGTTTACACATAACCGATCTTAATTACATTGGTTCTACTTAACCAAACTACTCACATCTAATAGTCATTAATATTAGGAATCTCAAATCTGACATAAAACTAGATACACCGTAATATATATAGAGGATATAAGCCAATCTATTCACTGCTAATGAATTTTTAATTAAAAATATATAATATGTTGAATGAAACATGCACTTATAACTAAAGAGATGATGGTCTACTACTAGTATAAAAGGGTTGATTTCCTTGTGCCTCAAATTCAAACCCCTTTGGTGTTGAGAGATATTTTTAAAATCGAAATATCTAAAAGTCGACTCGGTATTAGAAAAAATTATAAACTGAAGGCCCGCAACTCTTACGATTTGACCAAAAAAAAGCACTCATATAATATGACATGTATGTACAGCATATGTATTCTCTAGCGAAAGGAGAAATTGATGATCCCATAGAGGCGGGCGATAGTTGGCAGAGCGGCGGGGGACGGTGACAGCCTGAGCCGAGGTCACTTTGGAGACGACGTTGCAAGGAAAGCGCCGAGTGTTTTGATGACGAACATTACAAACAAAAGCTGAACTAAAGGAGATACTGTGAGTAGCCATTTGTGAAGTTTGGCTATAATAAAAAAAAAGGTACACTTTGGTGGCTTCTCTTTGTTTATTCTTCTTTCTGTTAAGCACTACATTTGATGTACATTTTATAGACGTGGAGGGCGAGAAAATTTTGTACCATTAAATCAGTAAATTGAAAGTTATTTTAAGGTGACTATCTCCTACTTTTTTGTTATTTTAAGGTTTATCTTCCCACGTTTATTTTGTTCAATAGTATTACATTGAAAGTTAGTTAGGTTAAAAAAACGACATAATTACAAAACATGAAGTGTAACCAATGATAATAACTCAAAGCATCACATACCGGGTTTGAATTCTATCCACTACGTTTAATATTGCGGATAAGAAAATTCAGATTTAATGGACCAAACTTCATGATATACCCAAAAAAACCGAAATATAACCGAATTTTGGAATTAGGACAAATATAAGAAGGCCAACCATTTGAACTAAATGGTTTTGTTTTCATTTGATTCTCCAAGAAAAGAAAAAACAAAAATAAAATGCGTAGACAGTTTCGCATGTTCAACTTTGTCCTTTTTTTTTTTTCTTAGAAAGTATGTCCAGTCCCGTTCTTTAAGCCAAGCCACATGTTTTACTAACAACTTTTCTCGACACATAACCAGCGTATTTAATGTTTAGGTCAAACTTGTTTAAAACCACGAATAAGAAATACGTCTTAACAACGAAAACGGTCTTAGAACTTCTGGAAATAATAAACTGAAAGAGTCTTGCAAAAGCAAAAGGAGGTATGCCCAACAGTTACCTGAAAACAGCACCATATATAATAAGCTGAACCTTGTGTTTCTACTCCACAACTCATTTCTCACCTGCATCCATCAAAAGAGACATGAATAACAAATTATTTAGCGAATGCGATCACGCATGTCCGCACAATTCAACCAAAACAACTAACTCAAAGATCATCACTTAACAGGGAAAAATATCAAACAAGCAGGCATTCTACACATGATCAATATCCAATCAAACATCATACATCGACCACACATTAAATGAGTGTGCTACAAAAAAAGGTGGTAGGTGGACTATTCCACGGTTCATTCATTCTGGGGATTAAGAAAGAAAAAACCCATGAAAATGAAAATAAAATTTTGACTTTCTTTGGAAACATTTTGGTTTTGCGTTTGAGAAATTAACTGCCTCTACTTTGTTCTACCTCTAGCAGCTGATGTGTGGGGCTTTTTAAATTCAAACCCATTGGTCATCAAACAAGTAGAGCCTTAGTCCGGAACTTCAAGCCCATATAAAATGGGTTTTGTTATATTAAAGTAGGCCCAATTTTCCTTTATATAAAAATTCCATTGGAGGAAAAACCCTAGCCTCTTCACTTTAAAATCAGTGACAAACCTTTCACTGCGCCGGTGCTGTGCGGCTCTGCGAAACTTCGAAAATGGGTAAATCGTTCTTCTCATCCTTCGTCTAGATCCCTTCTCCTCGTGTTTTAGCTCTTCTTCTGTTGTTCAAATGATTTCTGTGTTATGGATCTGTTGTTGCGAGCTATTTCTTCACTACTTAGCTTAATGGTTCGATTGGATTTTTTGGTGAACCTTAGGTGCATACAAGTATGTATCTGAGCTATGGAGGAAGAAGCAGTCCGATGTCATGAGATTCCTTCAGAGGGTGAGGTGCTGGGAATACAGACAGCAACCTTCCATTGTTCGTCTCGTCAGGCCTACTCGTCCTGACAAGGCTCGTCGTTTGGGTTACAAGGCCAAGCAGGTGACTGATTGTGCCATAATTTCTCGTCTTTTTTTTTTTAAGTTCCCTTTGAATGTGATTAACCCTTGATCTTAGTTTTTTTTTATCCATCTTAATTCTGCTGTCAAATGATTTTTTTTTGTAGAGCTTGGTTTCTATTAGTAAAATGATGACTTGGAGTGTAGATACTAAGATTGTGGTTGATATTGCTGTGTTATCTGCATATGGTCTAGCCTAAGTTGCTTGATCTTGTTTTTGTATTGCTGGTTATGTGGTTTCTTGAAACATACATTTCTTCTTTAGAGAATTGTGTGTGTTAATGATTGAATCCCTCCCATGACCAGCTAAATGAAAATAGCCAGTCTGATTCGAAATTACTCAGCTGGATTTACACTTTTCTGAAAATCTAGCTCTTGTTCTGACTAGTACATGAAACATTCTTGCTCTAGCGGCCTTAGGATTGTTGCTAATGTAGTTGTGCTGTTAATGTATGTCAGGGCTTTGTGGTGTACCGTGTCCGTGTGAGACGTGGTGGACGCAAGAGGCCAGTGCCCAAGGGTATTGTGTATGGTAAGCCCACAAACCAGGGAGTCACGCAACTCAAGTTCCAGAGGAGCAAGCGGTCTGTTGCTGAGGAGCGTGCTGGAAGGAAATTGGGCGGTCTCAGAGTCGTCAACTCCTACTGGCTCAACGAGGTATTACTACTCTCTCTGTCTCTTCCATCACTAGGATTCCAGGTATAGATATTAACTTACCATGTCTTGAATAGGATTCGACGTACAAGTACTACGAGATCATCTTGGTTGACCCGGCACACAATACTGTGCGTAATGACCCGAGAATCAACTGGATCTGCAACCCGGTGCACAAACACCGTGAGCTCAGAGGACTTACCTCCGAGGGAAAGAAGAACAGAGGTCTGCGTGGAAAGGGTCACAACAACCACAAGAACCGCCCATCTCGCAGAGCAACATGGAAGAAAAACAATTCTCTCTCCCTTCGTCGTTACCGTTGATTGCCTTTTGCTTTCATTGTTACTACTGCTATCAATCTTCTAGGTTCCATGTTGTTGCGCTTTAATCTCTCGCCAGATGACTTTTTGTTTTTGCAAATTTTGGAGACTATACAATTGCGTTCGAATTATGGTTTAAACCAATACTCTGTATTTGCTTGCTTTTGTGTTGATCCTCAGTCTTGTTTTTGAATGAAAACTATCGGAATATGAATAGCATTCATATTTTACTCTCCGCATTAAATTATACTAACTTGTATCATGAAAATTTGAACATTTAGTAATCTTTAACTCTCAGTGTTACAAAATTAGTACACTGGTTCTAATGGGAACTATCATCGAGTAACGCTTCTCCTCAGAACGTTAATTCTTTTGGAATGATACGTATTGAATCAACTGAAAAAACCTGAAGATTCAAGAATATGAGCCGTTTCATCATCCTCTCAAACCTAAGAAAAAAGGTTTGCTATTATGGATATATGAATCTATGACACAATGTCCAATGTAAAGAGCATCAGTTAGTGCATATTCGGTAAAAATCTGGACATAAAACACTTATGTTTTCCTGTGTGTGTGTTTAATCATCAGGGAAACCGAGGAACCTGTCGATAATGCGGGCAACAGGTGTTCCGTCCCCTGGAGTATATCGAACCAGAGACTCTAACTCCATTTTGGTTAAGGCTTGATGAAGCGTGTGAGGACGAGCGCAGTACAAGTGCTTCCTCTCTTCTAGTTCTTCAGCTAATTCGCATTGATGATTGTCCATCAGATCTTCGTTCACTACCACAATCAATGGTTTCCCTAGCTTTAGTGTCTCGAATATGCTTCCAGATCCTGCATCATTGAGAGCAAACTATTATACCATTTCCAAATGGGACTCTGGTTTTTAATCTAATCTACAAATGTAAAAGTGCTCAAACTATTCCATAACTAACCAGCGTGACTAATTAAAAGAGATGCAGATCGAATATAATCTGCGATGCTCGAGGAAAATGTGAAGTAATCCACGACTAATGATCCATCCGCTCCATCACACTGGATCAGTAATAAGAAAATTAAGAAAACACTTGTGCAGCGAAGAGTACAATAGGCAAGGGAAATTTGAAGGACTTACAAACAACAAGAGAGTAATAAAAGATCAAAGATACATTAGATGAAACAAAATTGTAACTCTTTTGCTATAATTGTTAATCAAAGTTAGGTTGATGGTAGAGTGTAATAAGCTGAATCAGATTGAGGGAAGAGATTCACCTAAACAGAAAATAACCTATCTCTGAGTTTTCTACGAATTCAAGTAGATTGTTACTCATCATAATTATGCCCCAAATCACATGTTCATAATAAGAAATGCCAAAAAGTAGATAAAAAAAAAAAACCTTGGTTGGGAAATAGATTCCACGACCCATCTGAATGAGAAGATGGGTATATCCTCTCTTGTGTAACTCGTCTTTAACATCTTCACTGACCACTGCTTTCACAAGAGCATCGAAACTCGTTGTTCCTACCGTCACAAACACTAATCTCTTTGCATTCTCTCTATCTTCCATTTACACCACGGGCCCTAGGGTTTATACGACACCGCGAATTATCAAAGACAGAGGAAAACAAAAATCGATTCCCAATTCCCGATCTACCAAATTGGGTGAAGCTCTTACGAGAAGAACCGAAGCAATTGAGGTTTATCAATTTCTGTAGATATATTTAGAGATCGATACGTACCCGAGGGAAATGAGAGCACCGATTGGACCAAGAGGCAGATCCAAGAATCTTGCTTTCGGATGAATTGAGACTTTGAGAGAGAGAGAGAGAGAGCAACAAATGGCGTTCAAGCATAAGTTTGTTTTTTTTCTTTTTAGTATAAGTTACTCGTAACCATTTACCAAATTTTTATAAACTCTGTATTTTATCATAGTTAATCACTTTAAATGGATTGTTCATAAGAAAATGTTCCAATGTCGAAAAAAAAAGCATCAGAAAATGTTGCAGAGGATTCAAATTCGGATTTAACCATAGTTAATCACTTTATTTATTTTTTTTATAATGTCTCCTATATATGTTTACAACATAAGAAAATTCATATAATATACAACACTTTTTAAATTGGATTGCCGAAGTTGTCATTTATTCTTTAACAAAAAAAGTTTGTCATTTATTTTTAATTAAAATTAAAATTACGAATTTTATCATTTACAAAACAAAATTCCTATGAAATTTATGTATTGTCTTCTGTTATACTGATTTTGATTTGATATGTTGTACAAATAATGACTGGTGGGCTATACAAGAGCTAAAAAGGCCCAATCGCAAACTCAAGTAAAACGCTGTCGTTTTGATTGTCGTCGAAAACAACGGTCATTCTTTGCCCTAAAACCCCAGAGCAAAAGCGCTTTCTCTGCAACTAGAAAAAACGCCATGAAACCTCGTTTTTCTCAGAATGTCCATTTGTTTGGTCACTATTCATATGTCCGCCGCTTCCACCATAGTCATCGCCGAACTTTCAGCTCTTTCCTCAACAATATCCGCTCCAACCACTTCGGTGCTCGCGCTTCGTCTCTCGGCTGCGACGGCGCCGGAGGCGGAGGAGGTGGAGCCGGAGATTCCAAAGGTAATTACAACATATGCTATGAAGGTCTTTTATATAGATAGTTAGAATTTGCTCTCCCCAGTTAAATTTCTGAGATTTCAATTGAGAATCGTTTATTTTGCTCTCAGTTCTCACACTATATTTAACATATAGAACTTCAAAATTGTAATGTAGGCAATGCTTTTCTCTTGCCCGGGGCGACAGTAGCTACTATCCTTATGCTTGGAGCTCTTCATGCTCGCCGGCTCTATGAAGACAAGAAGGTAATGTCACTCGCATTGTAGACAGCTGTTATGATCTCTCATTAGATTTGGTATCTCGTCTTCTTTGTATTGGTTTTGAATGGTTGATGAGCAGATTGAAGAGAAACGGGAAAGGGGAATTGAACTTGAGTTCCACCCAGATGTTAAAGTAAAACCCTTTTGTTGCTCTTGCTTTCTTCAGATTCAATGCCTATTACGTTTCTTAATCTTGTCGGGTTCTTTTGTGGACCTGCTGGTTATTCTAGGCCTCGTTCCTTGGAATTCTGCCTCTGCGATCGATCTCAAGAGCATGGGGTTCTTTGACAAGCCTGGTGAGTTCTTCTTGTAAAAGCACTTCTGGTTATCATTGAACATGATTTTAACTTGCTAGGTCTTTTTCCTCTCAGGAAATTCCGGTCTGGATGAGGCCGCATGTTTATAAAGCCTGGGCTCGGGCTTTCCACTCAAGTATGATCGCTGAGTTCTTGCTTTTCGTTTGACTTCTGGAATTATGCAGTGGAAAAAGCTATAAAAGTGATTCCCAAACTGATCTATCTGTGTTTTCAGATCTTGAAGAAGCAGCTCTGCCTCTTGAAGAATATGCTACACTACAGGATTTCTTTGCTCGTAGCTTGAAAGAAGGTAGCAGGCCTATCGACCCCGATCCTCGTTGTCTGGTAACCGGTAACAGAAACGTTGTAACTTTCTTTTATGCAGACTGTCTTTTTTAGTTTTGCTTTCTAAGATATCAAGCGAATCAGGTTAGTCCTGTGGATGGCACCGTTCTAAGGTTTGGGGAGTTAAAAGGAAATAGAGGGATGATCGAGCAAGTCAAAGGACATTCTTACTCAGTACCGGCTCTTCTCGGTACCAACTCTCTGCTTCCCATGGTACCTGAAGGCAAGGATGAGTCTGAGGAAGAAACTGTTGGAGATAAGAGCGACAACTCTTGGTGGAGAGTCTCTTTGGCATCTCCAAAATTACGGGAGAGCATCTCAGCTAGGTCAGTGAAAAATAAATGACTTTAGTGTCAAGAAATCCGCAATTTATGTAATCAAGCTTTGTTTGCAGTCCAATGAAGGGGCTCTATTATTGTGTGATATACCTAAGACCAGGGGACTATCATCGGATACACTCCCCGGTTGACTGGAATGCATTGGTTCGTCGACACTTTGCAGGTTTGGTTACTCTCTATTCTCTCATTTAAGTATACAGCCTATGTGTGGTTGGGCTTTTGTTACAATTTTTGGAGCCTATGTGTGATTGGACTTTTGTAACTATTGGTACCTCTTTTGAAAACAATCAATTTTTCAGGCCGGTTGTTTCCCGTGAACGAGCGTGCTACAAGAACGATAAGGAATCTCTATGTCGAAAACGAAAGGGTAATTTTTGTGATTCATTGTAGATGCATCAACCAAATATGTCTGGCCTTTTCTTTATCTCCAGACACTAATCATCAGCTGTTAATATAATTGAGAATAGGTTGTGCTTGAAGGACTATGGAAAGAAGGTTTTATGGCACTGGCTGCTGTAGGTGCAACCAACATTGGATCCATTGAGGTAGGTGTGATGATTATCGAAAATCCTAACTCCCTAAGCCTCATACATTAAAGAACTTGCTGACATTTGCTTTCACAGCTTTTCATTGAACCTGAACTAAGAACAAACAAGCCAAAGAAGAAGCTATTTCCTACAGAGCCACCAGAGGAGCGGGTGTATGATCCAGAAGGCCATGGCTTAAAGCTCGAGAAAGGAAAGGAGGTAAGTAGGTCCAAAAGAGAGAATGGAAAATTCCAATCTAAGGAATGTAACAAAGTTCTTTTATTCATATCATTGGTTAATGGTTGATGTATGGGTCGATGCAGGTAGGTGTATTCAACATGGGATCGACTGTGGTGCTTGTTTTCCAAGCACCAACCGCAAACTCACCCGAGGGTTCAAGCAGTTCCTCAGATTTCAGGTTCTGTGTCAAACAAGGAGACAGAGTCCGCGTTGGACAAGCATTGGGAAGGTGGAAAGAGGAATGAGTACCAGGCATTATGCACTAACAACACGCCCCACTGTTGTTTTTTTTTGTTAGGTTTTGCATATTATGCTCAAACAGGATCTGACTAAATCATAAATCAATTCTTAAAAGTGTTTATGCTCGTCTCTACTTGAAGCTACTCATGAGCAGATTTTGTAATTGTCCTAATCCCACCTATTGAATACCATATTTACTATTTTGTAGCGTTTTAAAAACTTTGAATAGAATCCTAATTTAAGCATGTCATCTACATTCTCTTTACCAGAGAAACAGAAAACCAAATAAAAAAGCAAGAAGAAGATGCAAAGGACGAAGCTCAATACTATATAAATTTATAGTTCAAGAAAACTGTAGCGAGTGAATGTGATATCTTTCCACCAGAGAAGAGGTTGTGTACATAATAGACCTTGAATAACCTAAAGCAAGAAAACTAAAGAAAAAGTACTCACATTTTCGGTTTATGAATCTGATATCGAAGGATCCCTTACAACCCATGTAAAAACAAGAATTCCCCATAATTCTACAGTCGTCCCGTCCATATCAATATGTCAACATCCTTCGCAATCCAGTTGAATTCAACCGCAGTCTCTGACTTTCTATATCAAAACTTTGTTCCTGAAAAGTCGTTATAAGTATCAGATTATTAGTCCCAATCGGTGAAGATGATAAACTCCATAGTTACTTGACTAGCAAAAGGATCACCTTCCTTTTAAGCCTAAACAACCTTTAACGAAGAGGAGCAACTATAATTTTTGATCATCTATCAACCATGGATTCCCCACCTGAACTCGATCCAAACACAAAGTACACTGAAGCTTTCAGTCTCTATAAAGCATTGAAAGGGCTACCATTTTCAAAAAAAAGTTACAAGCAATTCTCTCTCGTATTCTCACTGGAAACAAACAGATCATTTACATCTCTTCAACCTCAATTGCCTCTAATCCAAGCTTGAGACTCAATCACATCCCAAATAGTACAATACTAATTCATTTCACTGACTTATTCAATGTCTTAATAAACTTAGCTTAAAAAGGTTTTAACTTTCAGGGCAAACTAAATGATAGATCATTGATCTCCTACATACGAAAGTTGTTACAATACTGCAATTTTGATCATTCTAATACAACCCTGGACAGAAATTCAACAACTGATTCGAATTGTGATTTTAAGTATCCCTAAGATACCCAAAGCTGTGAGTGTGTTTGCAGATCAGGTGAAAGAAACACAGAGAGTGAAAGAATAAGCACACCTACGTCTGTTTAGAGTACGAAGACGAGAAGGGGACGCGTTTGTTCCGGAACATCATGTAACCAACGGGTAATACGACGCCGATCATCATCACCGCCGCTCCGATCAAGTACCTCAAAAGACTCGGAGGTTCAACTTCTATCACCGTCTCAAACTGCAAATCCGCAGGAAGCACGCGAGAAGACAAGTCTGTATCAGCAAAAATTGGAACAAAGCAAAGGCAAAAAAAATGGGGAAACGAAAAGGAAAAAAAGAGAAAGAAGGCGGAAATTAGATCTTTGAGATCCAGAATTAGACATTGCGCGAGAGATTTACCGGCATTATATCGTCGGAGAAGAGGATTTCGCCTTTCGCCGGTGCTGTAGAAGAGAAGAGATCTAGACTTCTCTCCGGTGAGACTCGTCAGGGGAGTCTCTTTTTTCTTATTTCTCACTACATATAATGGGCCTCTCTTTACTTTACGGCCCAATTATCTTTACTACAATTTTTAACGAGCCTGAACCCTGTGACCTACCACCCCATTTGCTGTGTAAGAGACCAACGGAAAATAGTGTATTTCAACTTTAACAAAATGTGCAGTATTTTATTTTTTTATACCCCATAAAAACTACAATGTATCTTTATTTAAGCCTAAACAAGCATTAATACAGATGATGTTAGTCACTCGTCTGTTTTTGCTGACGCAAATAGCACATATTTGATGAAGTGGCATATTTTTTTTTGCTAAAATGTAAATATTTCATTATAGAAACCAAAATGTTTTGGTTTACAATCAAAGATTCTAAACCTATGAAATTGGTCCCATGGCAAAAAAAGTGAAGTGGCATTTCGGTTTAACCAAATGACGTTGTTTTCATTGTTTGATTTCACTAACTCAAAAAACGACGTTGTTTTAATCATTTTAAACTTGCCGTGGAGTACTGATTCACGAGTTCCGTTTTTAGTAGTGGATTTAAAATATTAAAACTCATAGCCATCATGGCAAAATATTGTTTTATGTGTCACGAGTTCCGGGTTTCAGCCTATTTTGACACCTATAGTGTTAGTAACGCTCACCATATAATACATTTAGTTTTGGTAAAATATTGTTTTATGTGTCACGTTTATAGTTAATCACATTAAACTTTATACAACAAGATATTTACATGTGTAAATTATATGTATAATAGCATAAAGTGTGCACAATTGAGAGTTGACTAACGGTCAACACTAATTTTGTTTAACACCGTTAGTGATAATTGAATTATTAATATTGAATAATTTTTAAAAAATTAAAAAAAAAATCCAAAAAATCTGAAAATTCCAATTTATTTGCAAAATATTAAAAAACATAAAAATAAGAAATTTAAAATTTAAAATTTAAAATTATTATATAATAATAGAAAATTAAGTTATATTTTTTTTTTTATGAAAAAAATAATGAATTTATTATTTTTATTATTACTTATTATTGATAGAAATCCCAAAATATGTAATTAGGAAAAAATCTTAAAATTACAAAAACTATTAAAAATTGAGATTATAATTAAATTTATTCAAACTATTTTAATATTTTGTATGTAAAACTTGAGAAATTTCAGATTAAATATATAAAAAAATACGGAACGAGAATTTTCTACAACATGACAAATATAAAAAATTTAGATAGTTAAAACAACTAATTACTCGCACCCAATTCATTTTCTTGCTATCCAAAATGATAGTTATTTGAATGAAAATGTGTATTGATTTCTTATTTGGGACATTTTTATTACCATAAAAAATAGTTATTTGAAAGAAAGTGGTTATATATTTGAAAGAAAGTGATAATTATTTGAAAGATAGTTTGTATATATTTTTCAACTGCTTTTTTAGTTTTTTTACATCGAAACAAAAAATAAGATCTAATTTTATAGTTATAAAATTATATTTTTATTTATTAATTTTAAAATTCAATTTGTTTTAAAAATTTTA